>OW240916.1:322372862-322398692 GCA_933207985.1 Pelobates cultripes
CCACATTATTACCTCCACATTATTACCCACAGCATGTAATACCTCCACATTATTACCCACAGCAAGTAATAACTCCACATTATTACCTCCACAATATTACCCACAGCAAGTAATACCTCCACATTATTACCCACAGCAAGTAATACCTCCACATTATTACCCACAGCAAGTAACACCTCCACATTATTATCTCCACATTATTACCCAAAGCAAGTAACACCTCCACATTATTCCCCACAGCAAGTAACACCTCCACATTATTACCCACAGCAAGTAACACCTCCACATTATCACCCACAGCAAGTAACACCTCCACATTATCACCCACAGCAAGTAACACCTCCACATTATCACCCACAGCAAGTAACACCTCCACATTATTCCCCACAGCAAGTAACACCTCCACATTATCACCCACAGCAAGTAACACCTCCACATTATCACCCACAGCAAGTAACACCTCCACATTATTACCCACAGCAAGTAACACCTCCACATTATCACCCACAGCAAGTAACACCTCCACATTATCACCCACAGCAAGTAACACCTCCACATTATCACCCACAGCAAGTAACACCTCCACATTATTACCCACAGCAAGTAACACCTCCACATTATCACCCACAGCAAGTAACACCTCCACATTATCACCCACAGCAAGTAACACCTCCACATTATCACCCACAGCAAGTAACACCTCCACATTATTCCCCACAGCAAGTAACACCTCCACATTATCACCCACAGCAAGGAACACCTCCACATTATTACCCACAACAAGTAATACCTCCACATTATTCCCCACAGCAAGTAACACCTCCACATTATTACCCACAACAAGTAATACCTCCACATTATTACCCACAGCAAGTAACACCTCCACATTATTATCTCCACATTATTATCCACAGCAAGTAACACCTCCACATTACTACCTCCACATTATTACCCACAGCATGTAATACCTCCACATTATTACCTCCACATTATTACCCACAGCATGTAATACCTCCACATTATTACCCACAGCAAGTAATAACTCCACATTATTACCTCCACATTATTCCCCACAGCAAGTAACACCTCCACATTATTACCCACAGCAAGTAATACCTCCACATTATTACCCACAGCAAGTAACACCTCCACATTATTATCTCCACATTATTACCCACAGCAAGTAACACCTCCACATTATTCCCCACAGCAAGTAACACCTCCACATTATTACCTCCACATTATTACCAACAGCATGTAATACCTCCACATTATTACCTCCACATTATTACCCACAGCATGTAATACCTCCACATTATTACCTCCACATTATTACCCACAGCAAGTAATAACTCCACATTATTACCTCCACAATATTACCCACAGCAAGTAATACCTCCACATTATTACCCACAGCAAGTAATACCTCCACATTATTACCCACAGCAAGTAACACCTCCACATTATTATCTCCACATTATTACCCAAAGCAAGTAACACCTCCACCTGCTTTTGAGCCCCAGGCACCAGCAACCAGAGAAGCACACCCAGTGGTCACTCGACAACAGGCCCGCAACCAGGACTACAACACACTCCTGGAGGTCCAGGTAAGAGATCCTTCCCCTCCCTTAGAATGTGTCCCCTGGTCTCCACCTACCGAATTTGCAGCTGAGGTGATCACTGACCCCACATTTGAAAGATTTATATGGGATAAACAGTTGCTGTATAGGGAGTCTGACAAGCAGGTAGCTGGGTCAGACTCGATAGTCATGAGGCAGCTAGTAGTACCACAATGGTACCGATCTGAATTACTCCGGATAGCGCACGATATTCCGCTATCCGGACATTTGGGGGTCAGCCGCACCCGGCAACGACTGACCCAAAGTTTCTTTTGGCCAGGAGTTAGCCAGGAAGTCCGTAGGTACTGCAGTACTTGTGACACGTGCCAACGGGTAGGGAAGAGGGGGGACCGGCAGAAGGCAAAACTGCACCCGCTACCCATAATTGAGGAACCATTCAGTAGAGTAGCTGTAGATTTAATAGGTCCCATTCAGAGACCCAGCCCTTCTGGTAAAAAGTATATTTTAACAGTACTAGACTATGCCACCAGATATCCAGAGGCGGTGGCTTTGACTAATATCCATGCAGAAACAGTGGCTGGGGCCCTGATGCAGATTTTCTCCAGGATGGGGTTACCCAGGGAGATCATCTCGGATCAGGGCACCCAGTTCACTGCGGAAGTTACCCAGCACCTCTGGAAATTCTGTGGCATCAAGCCTATAATCAGTGCTCCATGCCATCCCCAGACCAATAAGCTATGTGAGCGGTTCAATGGAACATTGAAACAAATGCTCCAAAATTTCGCAGACTGGTAGGGACTGGGAGCAATTCCTGCCCCATCTTCTATTCGCTTACCGGGAGGTGCCGCAGGAATCGACCGGGTTTTCCCCATGTGAATTATTATTCAGGAGGAGGGTGAGAGGACCCCTTGACCTGATTAGGGAGCACTGGGAGGGAGACCGGAGCGCATACGGTACCCCCATCATACCATATGTGCTGGCATTCCGAGATCATCTGGAATCATTGACTAGGTCGGTAAGGGAGAACCACCAGGCAGCTCAAACTCGCCAGCGCACATGGTATGATCGGGGCGCCAGGCACTGTAGCTTCCAGGTTGGGCAGAAAGTTTTAATTTTAAAACCTGTCCGACATGATAAGTTACAGGCCGCCTGGCAGGGCCCTTATAAAGTGGTGGAACAAAGATGTGACACCACTTATATAATTGGCCCGTGCGCAGGAACTGGAGGGCGATGCATGATTCATGTGAACATGATGAAGCCCTACCAGGAACGTTCAGAGGAGGTGACAGCCATTTGTGCCCCCTCCTCTGAGGAGTTCAACAGCCTCCCCCCCCCAAATCTGCTGAGGGATGGTCGGCTGTCCGGGGATCTAGGGGAGGTTACGCTGGGAGATCGGTTGAGTCCACAGGAGCGTACCGAGGTACAACAATTACTAAAAGGAGAAACAATCTTTAGCAATACCTGGCACTGAAAACTGGCCCACATAGAAGCAGTGCTAGATAGAATCCGGGAAGCAGGATTAACCTTGAAACCTGCTAAATGCGGTATAGGTATGGCTGAGGTACAGTACCTCAGACACCGAGTAGGTTGCGGGAAGCAGAAGCCTGAACACGCAAAGGTAGAGGCCGTAGCTCAATGGCCAACCCCCAGGACAAAGACCCAAGTACTCGCTTTTCTAGGGACAGCCAGGTATTACAGGAAGTTTGTGCCCAACTATAGCGCCCTGGCCAAACCTCTTACTGACCTTACCCGCAAACACCTTCCCGCCAAGTAACCTGGGCCCCGGAGTGTGAGCAGGCATTCCAGCTTTTGAAAAATGCACTTATCAATGCCCCTGTCTTGGCCGCTCCCAATCCAACTAAACGTTTTCTTGTTCACACAGACGCTTCTATGTTTGGATTGGGGGCAGTATTAAGCAAAGTCGGGGCCGATGGCGGAGAACCTCCCGTAGCCTACATAGGCCGGAAACGATTACCTAGAGAAGTGAACTACGCCGCCATCGAGAAGGAGTGCCTGGCTGTGGTGTGGGCCTTAAAGAAATTACAACCCTATTTGTATGGACAGTCCTTTTCCTTGCTCACAGATCACAACCCATTGGTATGGTTAAACCGGGTGGCGGGGGACAATGTCCGGCTGCTTCGCTGGAGTTTGGCGCTGCAGCCGTTTGACTTTAACATCCAGTACCGCCCGGGAAAACAGAATGGCAACGCTGACTGGTTGTCCAGACAAACTGACCTTGAAAAATTATCCGTGAGCCGCCCGGTCATCCCCAAGCCAATCCGTGTTGGATCAGACTCTGTATGCCGGCTTGTGGGCAAGGGGGAGCAGTGTAGCGGATGGCATTGGACTGTCCTCAAGGGTTATGTTAAAAGTGTAATTCGTGTGTTTATTCTCATGTATAACTAAAAATTGTATTTAGCATTCGTTTGTTTGTTCGTTAGTTTTCATCCATATTCCATACGAATGAAAACTACCGTACCAGTAGACCACCCCAGAGAGAGGTGTGTACCTTATTAGGCTTTCACACTTCTCTAACTGCAAGTTAATTGGTGCAATCGGTACTTTCTAGATGTATCTGGGTGGCCGCCGTTCGGCATATGAACACATGGCGGCAGCCATCTAACGCACGAAACCTCAGCGGTGTTTGGTCGTCGAGTGTCTGGAACTCAGATCGGACACTCAATAACCCGAACACCGCTGAGACCTCCAGAGCTCCGTAACTCCCGAACGGAAGGGCTAATCAGCACATCGTTCGGTAAGTTAAAAGTACCGAACAAGGGGATTCATGCGAATGCAATGTTAAGAGTGGATGTCAGGTATTTCTATGTATTTTACCTCCCAAACTGAGACCGACCGCAGGGCCAAAACACATGGAACCCGTTTCGACTACCACCTCGTGTGCGGTCAAATTGTCTCTTCCACCTAACTCCCGAACCCCTGGTCTGATCTGGGTGAATTTTGGATATGATGGTCACCCATATCAGGGCTACCAGGGGGTGCCACTTAACCCATTGTACCTAACTGTTTTGAGGTACATCCAGAACTCGGGAAAAACGACAGCATGTTTAATGGGATTATGTGTCACACTTAGGGGAAGAGATGTGTGGGAGGTAACTGTGACATTATTGGCTACTGTCCTAATTATGGTGAATCCCTCCCTTGCATGGGAGAATGCTTTATAAGGAGGTTGTGTGGATTAAAAGTCAGTTCTGCTCCTGATGCTGTGTGTCGTCCAGTCATTGGGATTGATGTTGGGATATTGTTGGATTGTTTTGCCTGCTGGAATTATTGCCTTATGGATTTCTAATACTTGTTCCTGAGCCTTACTGGGATCTTAAGTGGAGATAACCTGTGTAATAGCAGCTCTCCGCTACACATAGAATATGCAATATTCTACAATATGTGAAAACTATGGGGATTTAGTTACATTATATGATCATACATTGCATAAGCTTGCCACAAAGCCAATGTACCCCATATTTGGCAGGTCCTACTCTGCCTAATGTCTGGTAAATAAACCATAATTGTGAAGAAAATAGAATTAGTTCGGTATTTTCTCCTATGTTCGGGTCTGTTCTGCAGTATTTTGTGCATGTTGAATCTATTGGTTCGGTAGTTTAAAACTACCGAACACCGACCACCCTCCTGGCTTATTAACTTCAAAAGAACCATCTATTAAGCGCTCTCTGGGTGGCCGCTGTTCGTATAGCCGAATGCCACGTGGAACAGAAAATGGCGGCCATCTTGTTTGCACGAAAGAAGGAAGCGGGACTTGGTCGTCGAGTGTCTGGAACTGAAATCGGACACAACCTCCTGAACCACCGCTGAAACTACCGAACGCCTGCTTCCTTTAGTTGCCGAACAGCCAGGAGAGCGCCATTTGGTAGTTTTGTTCATACGGACAAGGGGAGCAATCGCTCCTATGAGCCAGGAGGATCCATTCAGGACTTTTATTCGTTTTATGCCTTTTTCTGTATTGACCGACCGCATACTCTGAATTTGTGGAACTGTTTTGGGTAGGAGTCTCGCGTGTGGTCGGAAACTTGTGACTTCCATACTTTTTAAGAACCCCTGAACCGATCTGGGTGAAATTTGGATATGTTGTGGGGATACCTTGTGTGGAAAGGGGTGTTTAACTTTTGGGAAAATTGTGTGCCCTCTGCCTGGAGATAATTGGGTTATTCCTTAACTTATCTCACTATCTCCCAGGCAGAAAGCTGTATGTTGATTGGTTATTGTCTTTGTTTACTGTTGGAGGTCCTCTTGCAGGAGTTTTTCTCATAAAAGCCTGTATGTCATCAATAAACTTCATTCCTGTTACACCCTTCATGAAGTCTGGGCTCATGTTTGGGGAATATTCTATTTGCTGGGGAGAATCATCTTGGAAGCTGCATTCATCTACACTATTCCTCTACCTCCTACTGAAGTTATAATCACTTATGCTTAGCTATTTGGGAAGGACCGCAGTACCATAACCAATGCAGGTCATAACAATAATAAAGCACATACAGCACTTGCCTGCAAGAAAAGGCAGAGAACTTGAGCAACTGCCTGCAGGAACAAACTGAAACAAAAGTAATCATGGAAAAGGAACGGGTGTGGCAACATAAAACAAGCATTTGAAATAATCCAAGAGACTGGGAATTCCAGGAACGGAATACAGGAATGAACCCAGAAAACCCAGTATAAAGAAAACCAGACATGGAATAGAAAACCAGAAAAAAACAAGAAAAACTAAACAAGAATTGTAAAGAGAGTAGTGGCTACCAGAAACCATTGCCAGAATGATCCGCAGCTAGGAACAGGATGTGACAGGATGTGACATAATTTAAAGGACTGCACACGAGGATCCTGCCCAAAAGAGTTTCATGAAATCAGGCTGTGCAGTCGGTCTCTTTCGGGAATACTAAAATATATACAAATAAACTGTTCGTGCATGTTCTCACTCTGTGTCCCTCATTCGGAAGCTTGTTCCCACCTCCTATGAATCCAGCTAAACGTATGTGGAGATGGACGTCCCATTGGTGTTTGCGCCGTCGAGTGTCTGATTATAGTTCCATGCAATCGACGACCAAACACCGCTGTATGTGTTCGTGGCTAAAGATGGCCGCTGCCACATGTTCACACATACCAATGATGACCACCCTGCTGATCACCCATTAAGTTGCGGTTTAGAGGTATTAATAGGGGTAATGATCTGCACACTCCACTTATGAGTGATCCAACTGTTCAGTAACCAAACAGAATAAGTACAATCCGTTCGGTACATCTCATGTACCAAACCTGGTGATTTCAAAGGCACAAACAGAGCCTTTCCACAGTCCTGAACCAAGGTCTAATACATGGGCCATAGTCCTGGGGTTTGTAGTTGTTCAAGCTCTCTGTGTTATTAGAGGTTGTACTGCAGCAGCAGGTATTTTATGATAGATGCCAATATTATCTCAAATGTTTGTAAATCCAATGTAGGAGTAACGCAGGTAGCCACAAAGTAATAATAAATTAAAGTCCAGTATAGAATTAAGCAGGATGGAAGTCAAGCAGGTAGATAGAGTTGTTCAGGTTGGTATGGAGCAGGTTTGTAGATAAAGCAGGTAGATAGAGTTGTTCAGGTTGGTATGGAGCAGGTTTGTAGATAAAGCAGGTAGGTAGGTGTAGCGGAACGCTGGTCTCTCACAGACTATTTCCGCTGGTAGTCCAGGTGTGGCTCAGGAACAAGTACTAACCCCAGGAGAAACATCCACAGTAATAGAATAATCCAACAGCGTAGCAAGCACAATCAGCAAGACAATCCAATAATATCCCATCAAATTTCCCAATAACTGGACGACACACAGTATCAGGAGCAGAACTGAACTTTTATTCCACAACCCCTGCTTTTATGCCTCTCTCGCCCTGCAAGGCATACAGCCACAATACTTAGTACAGTCACCAATCAGATACATGCCACCTCCCACACATCTCCTCCCCTCTGCCTGTGATACAATTATCTCAACACAATAGACTAACTTAATTATTACAGGCAGAAATATATACAGTTTTTACACATATGCTGTAACTTTAAAAATATACATCCAATCTTCCTAAAACATTTTCAGAATCAGCATACTCCAAATACAAACATATGTCAAAATCATCCAAATTGGTCCAGTGGTTCAAAAGATAGATCAAAGTCCTTTGTGAACAAAGGAAGCATGGCTTTCCTGCCCAAAACCAGTTCCACAGAGTCTTCTATCCTGGAGATAATTGGGAAGTAATCCATTTATCTCCAAGGACAGAGGCAAAACTCCATTGAACACATGGCAGCAAAAGACAATAAAATACATAAAAATATATAACTGTGCAGCTATTGCATAAAACAGGTACATTCAACATATCCCCAGATAGCTCAGATTTGAGCGCACATTATTACTGAATGGCGCTCAAATCACATACATACAGTTCAATTGTCATGGAGCCAAAGTCTTTCACATAGTCTTTCATTATACGAATGGGCTCCATGGCATCGCTATCTGGGGTATCACTGTTCAAACAGGGCGAGCACCGAATGACCTTTCGTGTCTTTGCAGGGGAAAATCAAGCGTTTCAATATGGGGCCATAGTCTAAAGGCAGCAGGCGGGCAACCAGGCTCCTCCAATGCACAGTGGCGAGATTGGTCTCGTCACAGTAGGGTTGTTCAGGTTGGTATGGAGCAGGTTTGTAGATAAAGCAGGTAGGTAGAGTTGTTCAGGTAAGTCTGGAGCAGGTGGGTGAGTAAAGCAGGTTATGAAACCATTAAGGGAAGTCCACGGGTTATAACACAGGAGCCAGGATATGAAGTCTTTCAGACCATCATCAATTTCAATGTCAAGGCCATGAGGTGAGTTGGGTGTAACCTTTTATAGGATCTGATTGTGTAAATAAGTGGCTACTAAAAATAACCGTTTGCAATACCTTGGGTTGTCTACTTTTGCAAATGGTATGCCATCATGGGGGTAATTCCTATTCCTGGGCTACCATACGGTCTCAAAAGGCAACATAACCAATCATGCAAATTTAAATGTGAAAAAAATGAAATGCAAGCCTTATATTTGACTCTCTAATGTTCCAAAACACCATAAAACCTGTACATGGGGGTTACTGTTTTACTCAGGAGACTTCGCTAAACACAAATATTAGTGTTTCAAAATTGTAACATGTATTACAACAATAATATCGTCAGTAAAATTGCTGTTCATGTGTGAAAAATTCCAAAAACTTCACTTTTACTACAAATATCATTGTTGCAATACAAGTTACCATTTTGAAACACTAATATTTGTGTCCAGTGAAGTCTCCCGAGTAAAAGAGTACCCCCCATGTACAGGTTTTATGGTGTCTTGGAAAGATATAGGGTTAAATATAGTGCTTGCAATTCAAATTCTCTGCACTTTTTGCCTGGGTTGTCAGGCATTTCAATCAAATTTTAACTAATTAAATGACATAATTATGTTAAAATATTACTTTAATATACACATAGAATTTTAATATATATACATATATATGTAATTAAAGTCTACGTGTACACTTATGTAGTTATTTATGTAATTATATATAATTTATCTGTGCAACGGATCACCTGGCACCCCGACTGGGTACCTCCGTTGAAGGATGCTCCTAGCGCTTCCTGAGGACTCCAAGCACTGCAGCAGACACCACAACCACCGAACCGGAGAAGCATACGAATGCTCTCAAGCATATGAATGCTGTAAGCAGCTGAACAGGAAAAGTATACAATCAGCTTACACTCCTGGCAATCAGCATACAATCCAATTCCCCCAATAACGAGACGACACTTCGTTTTGAGGTCAAGCAGAACTGACAGAGCTGTGGGTTTATTGTTCTTATATACACATTAGTACCACCCACAGGGTTTTGGAAAACAACCAATAAACACGTACAATACACTCAGACACTCCCACACAAAATCCTCCCCTCTGCCTGTGATACAATTACCTTACACAATGGGTAATATAATTATCACAGACAGAGAAATACAGTTTCATAAAACACATCACAGGGACCCCAAAACATGCAATAACCCCATAAAAGTATATCCTTGGAACTGGGGGATCTGGGTGAACCACATATCCAAAATTCACCCAGATCCGTTCAGTACTTTGGAAAATGCAGTTTAATGCAGATTCTGCAGAACATATACAGGCTAAATGAAAAACAATTACTGTATAATGTGTCCCCTGTTGTATAGTTTAAAACTACTGCACGATGTCTTTGTGTACCAAATACCGGCGAGATGGCACCGTGTAGAAAAGTCCAAACAGTGTCTGTGAGTTAAAATGGCCGCCATCCATTGTTCTCACCATGTGCTTCATCCATTGTTCTCACCATGTGCCTCTGATACATGAAATGGTGGCCACCCAGTAACTCCACAGTTTGTCTGGTAATCTATCCAGCCGGACCAACAGATGAAACACATGGGGAACAGTGCAACAAACGAAGGGAATCATAAAAAATATGGACAATAGTCATGGAACCAACCTCGCCACTGGAGGAGCCTGGTCACCCGCCTCCTGCCACTGGACTATGGCCCCATGTTTAACACTGTTCTTTTTCCCTGCAGAAAGGCTGGTTCGTGCCTTTCTGCGGACTGTTAAAGCCATGCTACCCCAGATAGCTATGCCATGGAGCCCAGCCGTATACAGAAAGACTGTATGAAAGACTTTGGCTCCATGACGATTGAACTGTATGTATGTGATCTGAGTGCCATCCGGTAGTAATGTGCGCTCAGATCTAAGCTATCTGGGGATAGGTAGAATGTGTATGTTCTATGTGATAAATGTAACAGTATGTAATTTTATGTCTTTTATTTTCCTTTATCTGCCATGTGGTTAATGGAGTTTGCCTCTGTCCTTGGAGATAATTGGATTACTTCCCAATTATCTCCAGGACAGAGAGGAGGGATTGTGATGCATTGTGGGATTGTAAGCTTGTGATTGGTCAAAGTCCAATATGTTTCCCAGTCTTCTATCTGGTCCCCTAGGGGAGTGTCCACCAGGTGGGAGACCTGCATAAAAGCTGGGCAGGTAGCCCCAGTAAACCAGTTCTGCTTGACCCTCAAACGAAGTGTCGTCTCGTTCTTGGGGGAAATTGGATTGTATGCTGTTACAGTGCGACTGCCAGGAGTGTAAACTGTTCGTATGGTTTTTCCTGTTTGGCTGTTTACAGCATTCGTGTGTTTCCTGTTCAGGTGTTTGGAGCATTCCCCTGGTTCCAGTTCGGGAGATTGGTGAATTCATGTGTTTGCAGTTCAGGAGATTGGTGATTGCAGTAGCTGCCTGTACATCTGAAAAGGGGAATATCGCCTAAACGGTTTTTAACCTCTTGTGTGCAAAACGGTCCGTTACAGCTCCTCACTCCGGACCTGGGGCTGCTGCTGGAGGGGAAGCCAGGCTGTCTCCCCTTTGGATGAACAACCCTGCTGCTGGGGGACAGGACCGACCATCCCTACCACCTGTGATGCATGTGCAGAGACCACGGTCCTATCTGCATTGGTGTGGGGCTTAGCATCTCCCCTTTGTGGGCTTGGCAGCCGCTGGGGAGGTGAACCAATGGTCTCCACTCCCAATATAATACTCTGCCGCTGGGGAGTAGGACCGACTGTCCGTACTCTCTGTAGCTTGGGCGCAGAGACCACGGTCCCATCTGCGCTGGTGTGGGGCTTATCATCTCCCCTTGGTGGGCTAGACTGCCGCTGGGGAGAAGGGGTAACAAGCTCCACTCCCATACGTGCTTCCAGCCGCTGGGGAAGGAGACCGACTGTCTCCACTCCCAACACAGTGTCCTGAGAGACTGGGCTCTCTATTCCCTGCTGGACACTCTGCCTCTGGGGAGGGGGAACAAGGCTCTCCTCTCCCAGTTATTCACTCTGCTACTGGGGGAGGGGAGCAGTTGTCTCCTCTTCCTGAAACTCACTCTGCCGCTGGGGATCTGGGCTGACCGCCCAGCATCCCTGTAGGGCCGGTAGAGAGACTGAAGTCCCATCTCCACCTGCCATCTGTGTGTCTTCCCAGGACCAGTCTGTGAGGTCCCTCAACATTTGCGAGTAAGGACCACTGGCTTCCGAACCCGGTAACTCCTGCCCTACTTCGGGTTCCTCTAGCCACCTCAGGGGGAAATGGTTAACCTCCTCGAATGCTGCCTGTCTTTGGCTGCTGTAGCACTACTTCCGCGAAGCATATTCTCTCTCTTTCGCCAGCCGGAATTCTCGGTCCATCCTTGTGTTTCGCTCGGCTGTGACCTGGTTCCAGATCGCCTGGAATATATCCATGGGCACATTATCACCATACTGGGCCACTCGCTGCCTCACCTCGGCCAGCCAATCATCGCCAGAGCCTTCCATACGTGTCTGCTGCAAGTTGCTGGATACCTCTGCTCCCCGGGGCGCTGCACATGTGCTAGCGTTGCCCTCAATTTGTAACTCCACGAACGGTGTCTCCGAGCTGCTTTACCTCGCACTAGGACGCCATCCCACCGCTTGCCACCAATGTAACGGTTTAGCTGGCACCCCAACTGGGTACCTCCGTTGAAGGATGCTCCTAGCGCTTCCTGAGGACTCCAAACACTACAGCAGACACCACAGCCACCAAACCGGAGAAGCATACGAATGCTCTCAAGCATATGAATGCTGTAAGCAGCTGAACAGGATAAGCATACAATCAGCTTACACTCCTGGCAATCAGCATACAATCCAATTCCCCCAATAACGAGACGACACTTCGTTTGAGGTCAAGCAGAACTGACTGTACTGGCACATACAGCCTCTTTTATTCACAATCCACAAACATAGTACTGCCCACAGGGTTTTGAAATACAACCAATCAAGCCGTACAATACACACAGACACTCCCAGACAAAATCCTCCCCTCTGCCTGTGATATGATTACCGAACACAATGGGTAATATAAATATCACAGGCACAGAAATACAGTATTATAAACATATCACAGGGACCCCAAAACATGCAATAACCCCATAAATAAAGTAAGTAAATAAGTAAATCCTCGGAACCGGGGGATCTGGGTGAACCACATATCCAAAATTCACCCAGATCCGTTCAGTAGTTTGGAAGATACAGTTTAATGCAGATTCCGCAGAACATATACAGGCTATATGAAAAATAATTACTGTATAATGTGTCCCCTGTTGTATAGTTTAAAACTACTGCACGATGTCTTTGTGCACCAAATACCGGCGAGATGGCACCATGTAGAAAAGTCCAAACAGTGTCTGTGAGTTAAAATGGCCGCCATCCATTGTTCTCACCATGTGCTTCATCCATTGTTCTCACCATGTGCCTCTGATACATGAAATGGTGGCCACCCAGTAACTCCACAGTTTGTCTGGTAGTCTATCCAGCCGGACCAACAAATGAAACACATGGGAAACAGTGCAACAAACGAAGGGAATCATGAAAAATATGGACAATAGTCATATTTGTGCACAATCTCCAGTTTTGTCACAGGGCACAAATAGTGTTTTCAAATGCCATATATCCCAGGGCCATAGTCAGAAGGTAGGAGGCGGGCAAGCAGCCCCCTCCAAGAACACGTGGCGAGGTCTGTTCCGCCACAATCTGTATAAATATATTTGCGGTATTTGTATTTTATATATAGATATAGAATGTCATTCTAAGTGTATTTTGTTACCAATATACATATTAATAACAAAATACAGTTAGAATGAAATTACATATGTATATTTAATTTATTTTAAAAAAATTTAAATATTTTATTTATTTTATTATTTTATTTATTATTGTAATTATACATGTATATATAAATATAAAATATATATAGATGTATTATATATATATATATATATATATATGTCACGTCATTCTAAGTGTATTTTAATACTAATATATGTACTTATATTAATATTAAAATACATTATGTATGATGTTACATATATATAAGATATATATATATATATATATATATATATATATATATATATATATATAAAAATGCATTTAATTTAACATGTTTATTTTTTTTATTTTTAATACCGTATATACTCGAGTATAAGGTGACTCGAATATAAGTCGAAATCCCTAATTTTACCCCAAAAAACCTGGGAAAACTTATTGACACGAGTTTAAGACTAGGGTGGAAAATGCAGCAGCTACTGGTAAATTTCTAAATAAAATTAGATCCCCAAATTAATTATATTAATTGAATATTTATTTACAGTGTGTGTATATAATGAATGCAGTGTGAGTGTGTATATAATGCAGTGTGTTTGTATGAATGCAGTGTGTGTGTATATGAATGTAGTGTGTGTATGTGATGCAGAGCCTTGGTGGGGGGTGGGCATTTTATTATATTTTTTAATTATTATTATTTATTTTTTTATATTATTAATATTTTTATTTTAATATTATTTAAATTTTTATTTATTTTTGTCCCCCGTCCCTGCTTGTTAGTTGGCCAGGGAGGGGGGCTCTCATTCCCTGGTGGTTCAGTGGCATGGGCTGTGTAGAAGGGCGGCTGGCAGCGAGCTGTAACTTACCTTTCCTGCAGCTCCTGTCAGCTCCCTTCTCCTGCGTTCCGGTCACCTCCCTTCTCCTCCACTGTAAGTCTTGCGGTCTGAGTGCCGCGCGGAGCGTTGCCATGGTAACCAGTGGCAACGCTCAGACGCCGCGGCTTTCGCAAGATTTACAGTGGAGGTGACAGGGGAGCTGACCGGAACGGAGGAGAAGGGAGCTGACAGGAGCTGCAGGAAAGGTAAGTTACAGCTCGCTGCCAGCCCCCAACCGGACCGCCGTGCTTGTAATGAGCCCGGCGGTCCTTGTCTGTATTATGGCAATGTAAGTTGCCATAATACAGACACTGAGTCGAGTGGGGGGTTTTCAGCACAAAAAATGTGCTGAAAAACTCGACTTATACTAGAGTATATACGGTACATCCCACCAGCAGGGGGACTGTCTGATATTTCAGACAGTCCCCCTGCTGGCAGAGACGGGGGAGGGCTGCCTGGGCTGTCAGAAGAGGATCGCAGCGGAGGTGAGTACCGCCGAGCTCCTGGGGCTGCAAGCCGTTACAGCGTTCTATGCCGCCACAACGGCTTTAAAGCCCATTTAAATGGGGACAGCATAGAACGCCGTAACGGCGTTAAGGGGTTAAGCCAGTTCACAGGTACAGACTGCTATACATTATTTTGTATATAACTGTGGCAAAACTAGCCACTTAAGACTGTATTTCCATTAATGTGATGTTGTAGCTTTAAGGCTATCTGAACTGATTATATTCACGTGTCTGTATTTAATGCGAACAAAAGCATTCGTATGCTGGCGGCATGAAAGCCACCAGCATTCATACAGTGGTTTCATGAACAGTGAATTTCAACACTGTTCATGAAACGAACAAACTACTGAATGGGAGACCACACACAGGAAGTCGTGTGGCTCCCATTAAGTATCGCAACATTGTATCTTTTGGTAGTTAATGGATGTTCAGGGTGGCCGCCGTTCGGATACCGACCACGCAGCGGTCGGCCAACTTGGATCTTTTGTTAGCCCAGCTGTATTTTGTCGTTGAGTGCCTGGAACTAATATCGGCTACTCGACAGCACGAATACCGCTGGACTTCCAGGCCGTTCGGGAGCACCGCTCTTTTGGTATTTTATCCCTGCTGGTCTATTCGTGCCTTTGTTGAAAAATGTATGTTTAAGTGTATTTCGTGTGGCGTACGGCTAATTGTGCTGAGATCTGAGCGGTACTTTCACGAAGTATGCGCTCAGACCCCAGCTATCTGCCGAACGGTCATTCGGTATAATAGGATGAATAATGTTCAAGTTATGTATTTTTGTGTAAAAAGCCAGTTCTGCTTCACAGAGGGATAAATGTCTTGGGAGAAATGTCTTGGTTGTCAAGTCCCCCATGTAGTCCCCTACTGTACAACCCCTGTAAAGTCAGTAAGGAAAGCCATTGCACAGGGAACCACATAAATACTGCGACTTGTGATTAAAACCTCAGTTGACTCCCAGCCTATGTGTCGTCTAGTTCTTGGGAAGGAAGGATGTATTTAACGCTACCGGAAATATTGTATGCTGTACTTGTTATACCTGGATTATTCTATGCTGTTCCGGTCTACCAGCGGAGATACTGTGGATTATACTACCTCTCCGCTACAATAACCATTCAAGGTATTCTCTATGTGACGAAGTGCCCTTCGCCACTTGTGCCTGGAGAGGACTAACTACCAGCCTCTTGCCGTATGACTATGGCCCCTGGGAGATTTTGCCAGTTAGAAACACCATTTGGATTTATTGGTATTTTAAAAGACTGTTCTCGCCCTTTGAATGGTACTGGCACAGTTCTGCAACTTCCAATAACTGTCATATATTCACACACTGTCTGACCCTTTAACGGTCATTTTGTTTTCCTCTGAGGAGGAGTTGTTTTGCTGAGTGGTGTTGATTTTGTGTGCTCATTAAACAGACCTGCTTGACCCTTTCTTGAAGCCTTGGTTCCTGCTTAGGGGATGGGATAAGTCTGCAGTGCTGATGGTGTCGGTTGGAGTGCTTGGAGTCCTCGGCAGGCACTAGGAGCATCGATTGGTGGAGGCACTCCATCGGAGTGCCAGCGGGTCCGTCACACTCTACATTCCCACTCAGCACACACCTATATATCCCACACTATGTACACTATATATCCCCAAACCACGTGCCTTTTATACCCCCACAACAAATATCCTACATATCTACACCATGCACCATAAATAACTCATACTGTGTGTGGCAAACCTAACCACTTAAGACTGTATTTACATTTATGTGATATTGTGGCTTTAAGACTACCTGAACTGTCCATGTTCCCTATTCTGTATTTTATGTGAACAAGAGCATTCGTATGCAGGTGGCACGAAAGCCACCAGCATTCATACAGTAGTTTCATGAACAGTGAATGTCATGTCGTGTGGCTCCCTTTACAGGTCGCAACAAAGTATCTGTCGGCAGTTAATAGATGTTCAGGGTGGCCGCCGTTCAGATACCGATCACGCGGCGGTCGGCCATCTTGGATCCTTTGTTAGCCCAGCGGTATTTTGTCGTCGAGTGCCTAGAACTAAAATTGGCTACTCAACGGCACGTCTACTGCTGGACCTCCAGGCCGTTCGGGACCACCGGTCTTTCGGTATCTTATCTCTGCATGTGTATTCGGGACTTTTGTGAAGAATTTGTGCTAAAGTGTATTTCGTGCGGCGTTCGGCTAATTGTGCTGGGATCTGAGCGGTACTTTCACGAAGTATGCGCTCAGACCCCAGCTATCTGCCAAACGGTCATTCGGTACAATAGCACAAATAATATTAGAGTTATAGATTTTTATGTAAAAAGCCAGTTCTGCTGTACGGAGGGATAATCCACTTAATGGGATATTCTAGTGGGAGTATACCTCTCGTACAGCAGTGCATGGTGGGAGAAATGTTCTAATTGTTAAGTTCCCCATGTAGTCCCCTACTGTACAACCCCTGTAAAATCAGTAAGATGGGGAAGATGGGGAACCACATAAATACTGGAGCTTGTGAATAAAACCTCAGTTGACTCCCAGCCTATGTGTCGTCTAGTTCTTGGGAAGGAAGGATCTGTATAGCGCTACCGGGATTATTGTATGCTGTACTTCTTTTACCTGGATCATTACATGCTGCTCCTGTCTACTAGCGGGGAAATTGTGGATTATACTACCGCTACACTGTGTACCCTACAAACTCCCACATTCTGTATACCCCCATATGGTTTACCCTACCTACCGCACCATGTACCATGCCTCCCAACAGTTCGAATAGATAAAGAGAGGCACTTTCATTTTATGGGTGTGAGTGGGTGTGTGGCCAGAGGCCGGGCTGTTTTGAGAAATTTTAGATGGATGACAATTTCTTTGTAACTAAAATGTAATTTCAAACAAAAATATATCTTGTATACGCCAACTGATTTCTAAAACACATGTATTGTATTTTGCAGACAATTATGGAGCTACATTAGGATAGAATAGAGGAACAGAGTAATTATGGACCAAAAAAAAACTGTCCTACAATATTGACACTTGGTAGGTATGATGACCACACCTTGTTTCCTATATAATTCCACACCAGGTACCCTATGTGAAGAAACTACTCTTTGTGTTTGGTAATTTTGAGTTTTCATAGTTCGGTAGATAAAACTACCGAACACCAACCACGCACCCCTCAGGCTCATTAACTTCAAAGAAGACCTTGTTGCACGAAAAGGGGCAGCGGGACTTGGTAGTCGAGTGTCTGGAACTAAAATCGGACACTCAACTTCGGGAACGCCTGCTTCTTTTCTCCAACCAGCCAGGAAAGCGCTATTCGGTAGTTTTGTTCCTACGAACTAGGGGAACAAACGCAACCCATGAGCCAGGGGAACTGTTCATGGATTTGTTCAGTTTTTAGACTTCCCAAAAGAGAACGAAGGGACAGCCTAATTTCATGGAACTCTTTCTGGGCAGGAGCCTCATGTGCGGTTGGTCAAATTAAGACTTCCATGGAACTTCCGAACCCCTGAAACGATCTAGGTGATTTTTGAATATGATGTGTGAAGAACTGAGCCTCGTCGTGAGCCTCTTACCAAAAGACTATGGGCCCTTTAAAAAAAAAAAAAAACTATGTGAACAGACTTGGTTCGTGGGATTTTATATTTGGTTTGGGAACCGAACAGCTGCACGAACCAGAGACCACCCTGGAGCTTGTTAAGCCTAATTGCAACTTTGCAGCAATTTCCACCGCAGTGTTCTAAGTGTTCATCTGGGTGACCGCAATTCCTATGGACGACCACAAGGTGGCGGCCATCTTGTTCCCGCGAGCGCAGGCAGCGGTGCTTGGGCATGAATCTCATGAAACTGAAAACTGACACAGAAACTCCCGAACACCGCTGGACTTCAGCATCGCCTGAGTTTGGTTCTACAACACTTAGAAAGGCGCTGTTCGGTGGAAATGTTCCTACATACAAGGGGAACAAGCTCCAGGGTAAGACTATTGACTATGTTCGGTAGTTTGTTCATTTTTAAACTACCGAACTAGACCGACCGCAAGCCCTGATTCTCTGGAACTGTTTTGGGCATGGGACCATGCGGGAGGTCGTGTCAAATTATGACTTCCAGGAAATTCCTGAACCCCTTGGTCACCCAGATCAGGGGACGTAACTTTTGTGGGGGTTTTGTGTGTTTTAAGGTATTTGGGAGGTATGTAAAAATGTATGTTTTCTGTGCCTGGAGATAATTGAGTTTAATACAGTGCTGACTCAATTATCTCCCAGGCACAGGGGAGTAATTGACCTATTTTGTATGGGATTGTCCTGGACCATTTACCAATTAGAACATGGAACGTCGTGTATCTTGTATGAAAACCACATAGAAAATTGTTAATCGAATGCTCCACTGGCTGGCCGTCATTTCGTGCATACGACTACACATGGTTGGGACAATGGATGGGGGCCAGGTTGACTCCCGAATGCTGCCAGCGGGACCTGGTCGTCGAGTGCCTGGAACTCATTTTGGCCAGGCACTCTCACAAACACCGGTCTCTATGGATCTACTCTGCGTTCTCCTTTCCATTTACTTAAGACGAACGGCGTTCGGGAGTTCCACAATACCGTACACAGGGAGCATTCTCCACGAATCAGCTCGACTCTATCTTATGTGGTTTTCGTGAAAAACCCCACGAACGGAGACCAGCTCTTGCCATACTTTTCATGGAACTGTTTCTGGGCTTTGACCTCGTGGCAGTCCGGTTAAACCTTCCCTGCGGTGGGAATCACAAACTACAGAACGGAACTGGCTGATTTTCAGATATATTGTTCCCCAAGATCCAGGCTGCACACATATGACTTTGTGGGGTTCCCATGCATTTTGGGATTACTTTTGGGGTGTTGTAAAATTTTAACTTTTTCTGTACCAGGAGATAATTGAGTTTAGTACATTCTCTGACTCAATTATCTCCATGGCTCAGAGGAGGAGATTAAACCAGTCTTGTCCCAGCATTAAGCTTTAGCTCATGTATGGGTTATTATGCGATACTGGCGATATTGTAACCTATGGATTAGTGGCGTAAACTTTACTATGGGAAAAGGGTATGCATGGCGCTAATACCTTGGCAGATCGTCACAGAAGGATTATATTATTTTATGTAGGAGTGTCCTGGACCTGAGAGTCAATGTAACTGCAGAATGTACTTTATCATTGTCCCCTCTCAGGTCCAGTGGGTTTGTAACTCCATATACACTGGCCAGTTTGCCTGAATAGATTCATTCCATTCATTCCTTCATCTAGTCTAGGCTGATGTTTGGGTCTCCGTCTGATTTGCTTGGTGAATTTACTTGGATGCTGTATTTCTTCGGGAGAACGTTTGAATCAACACCCAAACTGCGAGCTATAATCACTCAGCCTCTAGCAGTTCGAGGAAACGGACGTACAGGTATCTGAAATAACAGCGTTCCTTACACCCTATATACCCCAGTCACCATATTTCCACACTGTGTACCCTATATATCTCCACACCATGCTCCCTATACACTCACACACCATGCACCCTATACACTCCCACACCATGCACCCTATACACTCCCACACCATGCACCCTATACACTCCCACACCATGCACCCTATATACTCCCACACCATGCTCCCTATATACTCCCACACCATGCTCCCTATACACTCCCACACCATGCTCCCTATATACTCCCACACCATGCACCCTATACACTCCCACACCATGCTCCCTATATACTCCCACACCATGCTCCCTATATACTCCCACACCATGCTCCCTATACACTCCCACACCATGCTCCCTATACACTCCCACACCATGCTCCCTATACACTCCCACACCATGCTCCCTATACACTCCCACACCATGCACCCTATACACTCCCACACCATGCACCCTATACACTCACACACCATGCACCCTATACACTCCCACACCATGCTCCCTATATACTCCCACACCATGCTGGTCGTCGAGTCCATGGAACTATTTTAAGATACTGAAAGTCCCGAACACCGCTGGACTTCCATGATCGCCTGTGTTCGGTTTTACAACACTTAGGAAGACACTATTCGGTGGAATAATTCGTCTGAATAATGTGAACAAGCTCCAGGGTAGAACTATGGATTCCGTTCGGTAGGTAGTTTGTTCAGCTTTTTAAACTACCGAACTAGGCCCCGATTCTATGGAACGGCTTTGGGCATGGGACCATGCCTGCGGTCAGTCAAATAAATGACTTACATGAAATTCATGAACCCCTGAACTGATCTGGGTGATTTCTGGATATGTTGGTCACCTATATCAGGGCTATCAGGGGATGTAACACAGTGCAGGAAATCACATACACAGAGGGTATATAGATACAATGTGTACACGGTGCAGGGAATCACATACACAGAGGGTATATAGATACAATGTGTACACGGTGCAGGGAATCACATACACAGAGGGTATATAGATACAGTGTGTACACAGTGCAGGGAATCACATACACAGAGGGTATATAGATACAGTGTGTACACAGTGCAGGGAATCACATACACAGAGGGTATATAGATACAATGTGTACACAGTGCAGGGAATCAAATACACAGAGGGTATATAGATACAGTGTGTACACAGTGCAGGGAATCACATACACAGAGGGTATATAGATACAATGTGTACACAGTGCAGGAAATCACATACACAGAGGGTATATAGATACAATGTGTACACGGTGCAGGGAATCACATACACAGAGGGTATATAGATACAATGTGTACACGGTGCAGGAAATCACATACACAGAGGGTATATAGATACAATGTGTACACGGTGCAGGGAATCACATACACAGAGGGTATATAGATACAGTGTGTACGGAGTGCAGGGAATCACATACACAGAGGGTATATAGATACAGTGTGTACACAGTGCAGGGAATCACATACACAGAGGGTATATAGATACAGTGTGTACACAGTGCAGGGAATCACATACACAGAGGGTATATAGATACAGTGTGTACACAGTGCAGGGAATCACATACACAGAGGGTATATAGATACAGTGTGTACACAGTGCAGGGAATCACATACACAGAGGGTATATAGATACAGTGTGTACACAGTGCAGGGAATCACATACACAGAGGGTATATAGATACAGTGTGTACACAGTGCAGGGAATCACATACACAGAGGGTATATAGATACAATGTGTACACAGTGCAGGGAATCAAATACACAGAGGGTATATAGATACAGTGTGTACACAGTGCAGGGAATCACATACACAGAGGGTATATAGATACAATGTGTACACAGTGCAGGGAATCACATACACAGAGGGTATATAGATACAGTGTGTACACAGTGCAGGGAATCACATACACAGAGGGTATATAGATACAGTGTGTACACAGTGCAGGGAATCACATACACAGAGGGTATATAGATACAGTGTGTACACAGTGCAGGGAATCACATACACAGAGGGTATATAGATACAGTGTGTACACAGTGCAGGGAATCACATACACAGAGGGTATATAGATACAATGTGTACACAGTGCAGGGAATCACATACACAGAGGGTATATAGATACAGTGTGTACACAGTGCAGGGAATCACATACACAGAGGGTATATAGATACAATGTGTACACAGTGCAGGAAATCACATACACAGAGGGTATATATAGATACGGGTGTGTACACAGTGCAGGGAATCACATAAACAGAGGGGTATATAGGGTACAGTGTGTACACAGTGCAGGGGAATCCCACATAAACAGAGGGGTATATAGATTACAGTGTGTACACAGTGCAGAATCCCTTGCCACCACACAGGGTATATAGATACAATGTGTACACAGTGCAGGGAATCAAATACACAGAGGGTATATAGATACAATGTGTACACGGTGCAGGGAATCACATACACAGAGGGTATATAGATACAATGTGTACACGGTGCAGGGAATCACATACACAGAGGGTATATAGATACAGTGTGTACACAGTGCAGGAAATCACATACACAGAGGGTATATAGATACAATGTGTACACGGTGCAGGGAATCACATACACAGAGGGTATATAGATACAGTGTGTACACAGTGCAGGGAATCACATACACAGAGGGTATATAGATACAGTGTGTACACAGTGCAGGGAATCACATACACAGAGGGTATATAGATACAGTGTGTACGGAGTGCAGGGAATCACATACACAGAGGGTATATAGATACAGTGTATACACAGTGCAGGGAATCACATACACAGAGGGTATATAGATACAGTGTGTACACAGTGCAGGGAATCACATACACAGAGGGTATATAGATACAGTGTATACACAGTGCAGGGAATCACATACACAGAGGGTATATAGATACAGTGTGTACACAGTGCAGGGAATCACATACACAGAGGGTATATAGATACAGTGTATACACAGTGCAGGGAATCACATACACAGAGGGTATATAGATACAATGTATACACAGTGCAGGGAATCACATACACTGAGGGTATATAGATACAGTGTATACACAGTGCAGGGAATCACATACACAGAGGGTATAGAGATACAGTGTGTACACAAACACACATTACATAATTTGCTTTCCAAAACACCACACACTCCTGGCCCCTGGCCATCTCCAGAAATATAAATGGGGCTCCCATGATGGTCCTAATACACCCTGTTACAGGGAGCGATGAGAGATGCTTGGCTGGTAAGCGAAGGGCTTATTATAAAAGCAATGCTCACCAAGGGACGATGCACTGTGATCGTGTTATCAGGCCGAGGGCTGGCCAGTGCACATCATCCATTATTATTTAGCAAAACAGGGAATAAAGCAGGATGGGGAGATGCATTCATTCTTCAGGATCCTCATGTATAGCACACAGCCCTGTCCCCTGTATTACAGCCCCTGAATATCCTGTATAACAGTGCAATCTAATGTATAATAGCCCTGCCCCCTGTATAACAGCTCCATCCCCTGTATAACAGCCCTATTTCCTACATAACAGCCTTATCTACAGTATAGAATTCCTATCCCTGTATAACAGCTCTGTCATATATAGCTGCCTAATATCCTGTAAAACAGCCCAATCTCCTATATAGCTGCCCTGTCTTCAGTATAACAACCCAGTCCCCTGTATAACAGCCCTGAACCCTGTATAACCACCCTATCTAATGTAAAACAGCGCTGACCCCTGTAGAACAGTATATAATCTCTATCCCTGTATAGCAGCCCTGTATCTCCTATATTGCTGCCCCATATCCTGTATAGCAACCCTATCCCCTGGATAACAGCCCTGTCCCCTGTATAACAGCCCAGTCCCCCGTATAATCAGCCCTATTGCATGTACAACAGCCCTGGGATAGCCCCTGTATAACAACCCCTTCCCCATGTAGCAGTCCTGTCACCTGTATAACAGCCCTGTTCCCTTTTATAGCTGTCCTGTCCCCTGTATAACAGCCCTGTTCCCTTTTATAGCTGTCCTGTCCCCTGTATAACAGCCACATCCCCTATATAGCAGTCCTGTCCCCTGTATAACAGCCCCATCCCCTATATAGCAGTCCTGTCCCCTGTATAACAGCCCCATCCCCTATATAGCAGTCCTGTCCCCTGTATAACAGCCCCGTCCCCTATATAGCAGTCCTGTCCCCTGTATAACAGCCCCGTCCCCTATATAGCAGTTCTGTCCCCTGTATAACAGCCCCGTCCCCTATATAGCAGTCCTGTCCCCTGTATAACAGCCCCGTCCCCTATATAGCAGTCCTGTCCCCTGTATAACAGCCCCGTCCCCTATATAGTAGTTCTGTCACCTGTATAACCTTCCCCCTTCCCCTATATAGCAGCCTTCCCCCTTCCCCTATATAGCAGCCCCATCCCCTATATAACAGCCCTGTCCCCTATATAGAGCCCTATTCTATATGCAGCCCTATCCCCTGTATAACAACCCCTTCCCCTATATAGCAGCCCCATCCCCTGTATAACAGCCCAGTCCCCTATATAGCAGCCCAGTCCCCTATATAGCAGCCCCTTCCCCTATATAGCAGTCCTGTCCCCTGTATAACAGCCCAGTCCCCTATATAGCAGCCCCTTCCCCTGTATAGCAGTCCTGTCCCCTGTATAACAGCCCAGTCCCCTATATAGCAGCCCCATCCCCCATCCCCTATATAGCAGCCCAGTCCCCTATATAGCAGCCCCATCCCCTATATAGCAGCCCAGTCCCCTATATAACAGCCCCTTCCCCTATATAGCAGTCCTGTCCCCTGTATAACAGCCCCGTCCCCTATATAGCAGTTCTGTCCCCTGTATAACAGCCCCGTCCCCTATATAGCAGTCCTGTCCCCTGTATAACAGCCCCGTCCCCTATATAGTAGTTCTGTCACCTGTATAACCTTCCCCCTTCCCCTATATAGCAGCCTTCCCCCTTCCCCTATATAGCAGCCCCATCCCCTATATAGCAGTCCTGTCCCCTATATAACAGCCCAGACCCCTATATAGCAGCCCTATTCCCTGTATAACAACCCCTTCCCCTATATAGCTGCCCCATCCCCTGTATAACAGCCCAGTCCCCTATATAGCAGCCCCATCCCCTATATAGCAGTCCTGTCCCCTATATAACAGCCCAGTCCCCTATATAACAGCCCCTTCCCCTATATAGCAGTCCTGTCCCCTGTATAACAGCCCAGTCCCCTATATAGCAGCCCCTTCCCCTGTATAGCAGTCCTGTCCCCTGTATAACAGCCCAGTCCCCTATATAGCAGCCCCATCCCCTATATAGCAGCCCAGTCCCCTATATAGCAGCCCAGTCCCCTATATAGCAGCCCCATCCCCTATATAGCAGCCCAGTCCCCTATATAACAGCCCAATCCCCTATATAGCAGTCCTGTTCCCTGTATAACAGCCATGTCCCCAGTATAACAGTATCACAATCATCTTGTAAATACCTCAGAGAGCCCAGACACCGTAAAACGCAGGGCCCCCTTCAAATATTGTATACAGCACCTGAAGGGAACAAACTATGTCGTACTGCACCCCAAAATACAGACTAAATAATAAATTAGACAGTATGCCACTCACTCCTAATACTGTAACATGTATTGATAGCTCCCACATTGTATTAGCTATTTTACATCATAAAAACTAATCTGTGGTAGTTTATCTTACACAACGCACATGCTTGGATTTAGGGGCTCGTG
>OW240916.1:322401382-322480287 GCA_933207985.1 Pelobates cultripes
GTTCACCATGTACTGACTGAATGATGAGTGGGTACTCTTCATTGGGGTGCCCTTTATTGAATTGAGAGGGGGCAGGTGTGCTCAGATCCCCCTTCCTGGGAAGTGTCCCCCGTGTCTCCCCCTTACCAGGGGCTGCATCTCGGAGCGCACAGTGGGCACCTGGAAGCGGTCTATCTCCTCCATCATGCTGCCGGCTGCTGGCTGGGAGTGATGACTGCAGGATGCTGGTAGTGCTGGCTGCTGGCTACAGGATTCTGGCTGGGAGTGCTGGCTGCCGGATAGAGGATTCTGGCTGGGAGTGATGACTGCTGGATACAGGATTCTGGCTGAGAGTGATGACTGTTGGATACAGGATTCTGGCTGAGAGTGATGGCTGCTGGATACAAAATTCTGGATGAGAGTGATGGCAGCAGGATACAGGATTTTGGGAGTGCTGGCTGAGAGTGATGGCAGCCAGATATAGGATCCTGGGAGTGGTGGCTGCTAGATATAGGATCCTAGGAGTGGTGGCTGAGAGTGATGGCAGCAGGATACAGGATTCTGGGAGTGCTGGCTGAGAGTGATGGCAGCAGGATACAGGATCCTATGAGTGCTGGCTGAGAGTGATGGCTGCTAGATATAGGATTCTGGGAGTGGTGGCTGAGAGTGATGGCAGCAGGATACAGGATTCTGGGAGTGGTGGCTGAGAGTGATGGCCGCAGGATACAGGATCCTATGAGTGCTGGCTGAGAGTGATGGCCGCAGGATACAGGATCCTATGAGTGCTGGCTGAGAGTGATGGCCGCAGGATACAGGATTCTGGGAGTGCTGGCTGAGAGTGATGGCCGCAGGATACAGGATCCTATGAGTGCTGGCTAAGAGTGATGGCCGCAGGATACAGGATCCTATGAGTGATGGCTGCGGCTGGTCCTCAGGCTGCTCAATCTCATCCCTCAGCTTCCGGCTCCGGAGCCTCGCTGCATTATTCATGAGTTGGGCGTGGCTCCACACACGGGGCGGGGTGTTGCAGTACGGACACGCCCATACCGAGTAGTAATGAGGGGGGACCAAATAGACACTGGCCGCAAAGAGCTCTCAGACACGCCCACAATGCCGGCCACGCCCAGAATCTGAATGAATCCTTAATCAGGGTGACATCACTGGGAGCAGCTGTGAATCAGAGAGGATGGGATGCTGAGAGCTACCCAGAGATACTTGGTACTCACTGAGTGTCAGCTCTGCTGCCCAATATACTGAGTGTCAGCTCTGCTTCCCAGTACACTGAGTGTCAGCTCTGCTGCCCAATATACTGAGTGTCAGCTCTGCTGCCCAATATACTGAGTGTGAGCTCTGCTGCCCAATACTGAGTGTCAGCTCTGCTGCCCAATATACTGAGTGTCAGCTCTGCTGCCCAGTATACTGAGTGTGAGCTCTGCTGCCCAGTATACTGAGTGTGAGCTCTGCTGCCCAATATACCGAGTGTCAGCTGTGCTGCCCAATATACTGAGTGTCAGCTCTGCTGCCCAGTACACTGAGTGTCAGCTCTGCTGCCCAGTACACTGAGTGTCAGCTCTGCTGCCCAATATACTGAGTGTCAGCTCTGCTGCCCAGTACACTGAGTGTGAGCTTTGCAACCCAATACTGAGTGTCAGCTCTGCTGCCCAATATACTGAGTGTGAGCTCTGCTACCCAATACTGAGTGTCAGCTCTGCTGCCCAATATACCGAGTGTCAGCTCTGCTGCCCAATATACCGAGTGTGAGCTCTGCTGCCCAATACTGAGTGTCAGCTCTGCTGCCCAATATACTGAGTGTCAGCTCTGCTGCCCAATATACTGAGTGTCAGCTCTGCTGCCCAGTACACTGAGTGTCAGCTCTGCTGCCCAATATACTGAGTGTCAGCTCTGCTGCCCAATATACCGAGTGTGAGCTCTGCTGCCCAATACTGAGTGTCAGCTCTGCTGCCCAATATACTGAGTGTCAGCTCTGCTGCCCAATATACTGAGTTTCAGCTCTGCTGCCCAATATACTGAGTGTCAGCTCTGCTGCCCAATATACTGAGTGTGAGCTCTGCTGCCCAATACTGAGTGTCAGCTCTGCTGCCCAGTATACTGAGTGTCAGCTGTGCTGCCCAATATACTGAGTGTGAGCTCTGCTGCCCAATATACTGAGTGTCAGCTCTGCTGCCCAGTATACTGAGTGTGAGCTCTGCTGCCCAGTATACTGAGTGTGAGCTCTGCTGCCCAATATACCGAGTGTCAGCTGTGCTGCCCAATATACTGAGTGTCAGCTCTGCTGCCCAGTACACTGAGTGTCAGCTCTGCTGCCCAATATACTGAGTGTCAGCTCTGCTGCCCAATACACTGAGTGTGAGCTTTGCAACCCAATACTGAGTGTCAGCTCTGCTGCCCAATATACTGAGTGTGAGCTCTGCTACCCAATACTGAGTGTCAGCTCTGCTGCCCAATATACCGAGTGTCAGCTCTGCTGCCCAATATACCGAGTGTGAGCTCTGCTGCCCAATACTGAGTGTCAGCTCTGCTGCCCAATATACTGAGTGTCAGCTCTGCTGCCCAATATACTGAGTGTCAGCTCTGCTGCCCAGTACACTGAGTGTCAGCTCTGCTGCCCAATATACTGAGTGTCAGCTCTGCTGCCCAATATACCGAGTGTGAGCTCTGCTGCCCAATACTGAGTGTCAGCTCTGCTGCCCAATATACTGAGTGTCAGCTCTGCTACCCAATATACTGAGTGTGAGCTCTGCTGCCCAATACTGAGTGTCAGCTCTGCTGCCCAGTATACTGAGTGTCAGCTGTGCTGCCCAATATACTGAGTGTGAGCTCTGCTGCCCAATATACTGAGTGTCAGCTCTGCTGCCCAATACTGAGTGTCAGCTCTGCTGCCCAATATACTGAGTGTCAGGTCTGCTACCCAATACTGAGTGTCAGCTCTGCTGCCCAATATACTGAGTGTCAGCTCTGCTGCCCAATACTGAGTGTCAGCTCTGCTGCCCAATATACTGAGTGTCAGCTCTGCTACCCAATACTGAGTGTCAGCTCTGCTGCCCAATATTGTCAGGGTATTTATATCGGCAGACATTTTGTGCTATGATAGAAACTAAAAGTGTATATTCTGAGTCACTCTGAACAGACCAGACTCCATTTTGTTATTTTCAAGTTAACAAAAAAGACACAAGATTTCTTTCTGTAAGACTAGCCACTTTGCCAGAGTTAAAAGGAATGCATAGTATACACAAGTGATAAGAAGAATATAATCAATTCTAAACCCAGACAATTGTGACAGAGAAGATTAAATAATAAAATTTAACTGTCTATACATATAAGGTCCCATTGTAAGTTACGGGTCAAAACTCAGATTTGCCAGACACATAGTCTGGACAAAACTTAAAGAACCCTTTGAAATTTTAAGTTATGGCAATATAAAGATAACGCAAAATGACGTCAAAATAGCCACCAGGGGGGCGTGGCCAGCTGTCTAACGAGGAGGACGCGTTCCCGTGCAGCTCCGACACAGAGACATACAATAGAGGCCAGAAACCCGCAAACGGGACCCTCCAAACACCACAATTATAGCCCCCGCACCGCTACTGACATGGGGCGAAAAACTAAGAAATTCCGTCTGCCGGAACCGCCAAAAGCGCCCGACATTCGGCTGTCCTTTATGAGGCCTACACAAGCGGCACCAGCCAAAATGGCGCCCGCCGCACCCAGCGAGGAGGAAGCCTCAGATGACTCCCAGGAGGGCAGAGACAGCCCCACCTCATCTCAGGCAGAAGACGGAGCCCAGTGTCAGGCATCTGAATCTGAGGAAGACTCATCCCCAGTTACAAAGAGGGACATCAGAGACCTCCTTGAGGAAATGAGGGAGGTGTGGAGGGCAGACCTGCAGGCCACAAAGAAGGAGATGGGGGTCATCCAGAAGAGGCTCACTGAAGTTGAAGCCAGAGAAAGCGCCAGAGAAGCCCAGCAACAGATCTCCAGTGACGCTGTGCAGGATCTGCGCTCACAGGTCCAGCAGCTCAAGAGGACGGTCACAACGCTAGAAGCTCGCCACAGATAGCGAAACATTCGCATCAGAGGCATACCAGAGACCATTGGGGACGAAGCCCTGCTGAGGTACATATCCCGCCTCACCACCAGAATGGAAATAAGGCTGCACACCGAACCAGACAAAATAATAACCGCATTTAGAATACGCAAAGCCGCAGCAGCGCCAGCAGAATCCCAAAGGGACGTCATAGCGGTCACGAAAGATATTCAGACCCGCTCAGCGATCATGGCTCGCTCCCGAGAACTGGGAAGCGTTCAATTCGAAGGCAGCACAGTGTCCCTTTATGGAGACCTCCCGTTCGCAGCCCTAGCGGAGCGGAGACAACTAGCATCAGTGGCTAAACAATTAAGAGCGGAGGCAATCAAATACCGATGGGGGGCAGATGGATCCCTAACAGCAATGAAGGGAGATCGGACACTCACACTCACCTCCGCGGACGACCAGGCACACTTTCTCCGCCAGCTGAGAAGACAAGAGGCGGAAAACAAAGAACCCAGAGAAGCCGACACCGGGAAGCAAAAAGCCGCACAGAGCAAACCAGGGCCCACAAAGAGTCACCACATCGCAATGACACCGAGGAGACAATTACTCACCTAAGCGGCTTACCACAGCACTCACTTAGCACACCACCAACTCCCAGGTGATAGAGCATACACCCGGCACCATTCTGATAGGATAAACCATACACCAAGTTATAAGCCCCAGAAATCAAATCCAATCCAATCCCAGATGTATTACCATTCTAGCTAAAACTAGAGACATTCCTTTCCCAGATGTTTGGCTCACAGAGAGCGCAAAGTTGGAGACCCCACAAACACCCTTGAAAGCGGGACTGTCTGCATCAATACGGGCTTGAGAAGTGGCGTAACAAAGGGTCACAAGGAACCTGAGGTTGCAGAGTAACCAACAATAGGCGTTTTAATAATGACATCATGGACTGTTACAGAAACTTTGTTTTGCAGTTCTTTACATTTCCCATACTATGACACTGTTGTATTATGAGTACTAAACCTCTAATAAAATACAAATTAAAAAAAAATAGCCACCAGGAAAAGTTAACTCTTTCCTGGATAGGTATGTTTAGTGGGACAAGACTGCCCTCTATAGACCAAATAACTAAATTGCGATCTGGAAGATAACCACACCTCTAGTACTTCTATTGGGTTATCAACTGATGATGTACAGAGAGTCTGGCCCTTTAAAAGTTAGGACAAAGGGAGGCAAGATAGGCAGGAGATGCAAAGGAGAAAGAAAAAGAGGAGAGAGGAATTGGAAGTTGGGGACTCCAACCTCCATGCAGAGAGACATCCAAATAAGTTCCTGAGACTACCAATCGGATGAAATATCTACTCAACTGGTAATTATACTGGTTTCATTTAATTAATTAAATTAATTAAAATGTATTAATAGCATTATATATGACTGGATAAAGCACGGTCAGATTTCCATATTAAGAAATCTTAGTTAACTAAAGAATATATAGTTATAAACATTCCATTCTGCAGGTGGAATTAAGAATAATTATATATTAATGTGATATTATCACGTGTTAGCATACCGCTGTTTTTATCCAGGTATATTGATTTGCTCTAAATTAAGATAAGATATCTTTTAGACAAATTAAAAACAAACTCTGCTCATAAAATATGGTAGATTCTCTTATTGGATGGTTCCAGGAAATGACTAATGAACTGGTTTAAATGTTATTTTATTTAAAAATTACATAAGAATAGATCTTGATTACCTAGGAGATCTAGCCAGCATTGAAAGGGTTATTCTAACTGTCAGCTAAACTTTACGACCTTACGCTGCACTCTGAGGAATTCTGTTCTTCGCTGCTGTGAGCTTTCTCTCTGTGTTAAGGAAAGATAGTCATAAATCGTCAGTCTTGACAGATAATGCTGTTTAAGCCATTGAAAGGTAATACCCATTCCTTTGTATTGCATATCATTTTATACTGAATATTCATTGATTATTATCACGCATGTTACATGTTATTATTAATTAACTTGTTATTATAAATAAAATCTATTTTTATAAAACTGTGAATATTATTTATATGGTATACATTTCACTTAACACGATAACGATATTTGGGATCTGAGAATTGAATTAGTGGGCAATTCTCAACTGTTTACTATTATTATCCCATAAATATCCCCACATATTGGAGGCACGGTGCTGAGATCGTTTAAGTTGAAATTATATTTCATATATAATAATATTGGTGTAATTCATGCAATTTAATCTTGATATAGAAAAGAGTTTTGTATTGAGATTAAATCACTGTATAGAAATATGGCTGAATCCAGTAATACATCTGTAACAGATAATACTGAAATAATTGAAGACCTAAGAAAACATGCTCTAGTTCATATTCATAAACATATGAAAAATGATGCAACCTATGAGGTTTGGTTGAAAAGCATAGAATGGGAAGCTAAACACACCATTCTAACTGATGAACACATCATCATATATCTTAAAGAAATTGCTGAACAAAAGAACATAGAAAGGAAAATGGCGTACATAATACACTCTTGGCCTTTCTTTATGACAGCACTTCTTAAGGTGTGTGATGAAAACAAGTCATTGAATGCCAAATTGGACACGTACAGTGACGATCTGGGCATTCAAAATGGGAAATACCAAGATTTACTTGCTGAGCATAAAACTCGTCAGGCTGATCATGAAAAAGAAATGAAAGCTTTGACGGATAAATATGCACAGGAAATAAATCAGCTTAAAATGCAATTGGATGAGTATGAAAAGGAGAGTCAGAAATTAGACAGTGAGGTTGGTAGTCATCATTCTGTGCCAAAAAGTTGCACAAAAATGCAAGAAAGGACTATTTGTAAATCCCCTCCTTATTATGATTTTCCCACACCAAACCAGGTTTTCATAAAACAGTCTCTAAGAAAAGATGTGAGTAATTCTGAGAAAACACCTGTAGATTCTTGGCAATCTTGGGCAGAACAGTTTGAAAAGACTGTCCTGGCCAAGCTTGACAGAAGGAATCAGATTCAAGGTGATAGGAATGAAAACAGACATGGTTCTGTTCACTGGCAGAATTCTGATGCTGATCAGAATTGTGACAGTGAACAAGAAGCTCAGAGTGATGGGAGTGAAAGTGATTGCACTGTCCACTCTGAAGGCCATGTAACTGATATGCCATCTGCACTGTTGTACGGGTCTAATTCCTCTTCAGCAGACAGATCGCATAGACGTTTACCCAAACACAGAAACAGAGGTCGTAAATCAACGATGCCTGTTTATGAAACACCAAAGGTCATCAAATTCCTTAGAGAGACTGTCCCACAATTTTCTAGAGGTTCAGGAAACATATCTGAACATCTGGAAAATTATGATAGAGCAATGAATTCATTGGGCATGTATGATGACATTCATAAGAAATGGTTCATTACATGGACCTTTGATTCAATGTGTCGTGTTTATCTAGAAAGTCTTCAAGCTATACAGTTAATGTCCTGGTCCAAGATGAAATATGAAATAATCATGGAATATGGTAAGTATAAAACCATTGCCTCTGCAAAGAAGGCGCTTTATAATTTAAAGTGCCGTCCAGATCAAAGCCCCAGAGAATTTTTAATAATTCTTAAAAATGCATACTCCGTGGCCCAAAGAAAACCCAGGTATGAAAGCACAGACTTCAAAGATCTGTATTTTCATGCCATGCCGGTAAACATACAAATGAATCTCGCAAGAGATTACGATTGTAAGTTACCATTAGAATGGCTAGTCAGTCAGTGCATGAAATTGTATACTATACACCATGCACATGACGAAAATCAGCCAAAGGTTAAGAAACCTGGTGATAAAATGGTGTCAGAGACTAAAATTCAGTTAGGTTTAGAAACCCAACAGAAAAAGAGGACCTATTCCGAGGTTTTGAAAACACCAAAACCTCAGAAACAGGAAAACGCCAGAAGCAATTCTGCAAATTCCTCTAATAACTCTGAAAAATCCAATGCCAATGGGAATAAACGCCCCTGGGTTAATAAGAACCAAGGCAATTCCCAATGGAGAAGGAATCCTCAGGGAAATAGGAGATATGGAAACAGAAATAACCAATCTGCTTCCAGTAACTCCCAACAGTCTCAGCCATCCCAGCCAAATTCTAATGGGCAAAGACAAAACGGCAATGGGGGAAATAATTTGCGTCGTCAGGTTGGTCAATTGACAGACCAGATGGGCAAATTAATGGAGGGAATGACAAAGATTAACAAAGTCTTTGCCAGAAATCCTTTTTTAGGGATAGCTCCAATTGCAGAACTACCTGTGCAACCGCAGCAACAACAACAGGTGCCGCAGCAATAATAGCCACTGTGACTAAACAGGCTAGGTTGTCAGTAGATGTAATACCTAACCCTGTTTCCTTTCCAGGTAATAACAGTCAAACAAATAATAGTTGTGTTAGAAAACCTATTGCCTATACCGTCACTTCACTTCCGGGTGAAGGAGGCGCAACGTGTTCCTCTGTTTTTTCATTTCAGCCAAAGGCTAAAATAGCCCCAGCAATCACTAGTTTCCAGGATCCAGACCTGAAAGGGTTAACTGATGAGATGCCGACCACTAGTTCCCGCTTGACAATTCAAGATATTCCTAAAAAGGATGGGCCTGTGGGTAAGACTGAGCATTCCTCAGTGCAGGTAGAAACTACTGCTGTGACTGGTAATGTATGGAAAACGAGTAATATGTTGACACATTCTAAATTCTTATGTGAATTAGAAGAACATGAAGGAAGGTACTACATGTCTGTAGAAATACAGGATTCGTTGCCCCAGCCTTTCAAAGGGTTAATAGATACTGGTTCACAAGCCACTATCTTATCCAATACCTACTTCCAGCAGGTAATGGACTTAGCAACGGATAAGCCAAAGTTAAGATATTTCCCCAACGCTCTGTTGAGTGTAGGAGGAAATGCCCTTCATGTTATTGGCAATACCTGGTTAAAGTTTAAAATAGGTAACAAAACCTTTAGACACCCGGTGATAGTGGTAGATCTCCCCTATGACCGACTGATTCTGGGTATAGACATACTCAGAAGACTTAACACAATTATTGACTGTGTAAATGGAATTGTATGGTCACAAGCTAAGGTTCCCATAACCTATGAGAAATCACATGTACAATCTGATCGTAACTGCCATGTGATAGAAGAAAGACCTGACTCGATAGAGGTACATTTTAGAAATAGTCAGTCACCTGACGTGACTATCCTGCAGGTGAATGATGCAATCGCACCTGTAGATGAGCATTCCGTAAGAATTGCTCCAGAGAGGATCCAGAATGTCTCTCTGGAAGGTGATGTTTTAACCATTTCTCTCCACAGGGACTATGTTGAATCTGTAGATCTGGCAGGTCATGCTCAATTCCTTGCCAGAATTGAAAGGGTTAATAACAACTTATTCTTTCCTATGCAAATAAATGACTTAGGAAGAAGTAGGAATGCAAAGCTGGACTTAAAGAGTGAGAACAGCTATATTAGCAGAAGTCTGTTAAAGCAGATCGCTAATCCTAAAATGATCAGGTACGCTTCCCCACATGACAGGTGGATCCAGAATCTGGATGGCGAATCAGAGAGTCACAATGTGATAGCAAAATGTTTACTATCTATTTCCATTGGAAATAAGACAGTTAAACATTTATTCCTAGTGATAGACGAACCTCGCTATCAGGTTTACGTTGGCAATGATGTCATACATCGCTTTGCCATACACCTTGACCTGATTAATTCCAACTTGTGGACAAGGTTAAAAGGTAATCCTTGTGGATACCTACACGAGGAAAACGCCCTGAAATCAGGACAAATACTCCCATATGCGGTAGGTATCCAAGTTCCTGATGACATAACCATTCCACAGGGGACAAGTAACTTTCTTTTACCCCTACAGGTCAAGGAGGGTCAGAGATTGGAAAACTCTGATGCCCTAATCTGTTTATCCAACAGGATACAACAATTAGGGATGGTGGTAACACATACACCAATGGTAAGTATTGGTAAGAATCCCACCTATATCATGGTCAACAATGTTACACCCAATAGTGTTACTTTACCAAAAGGAACATTATTAGGTCTAGCATTGGATGCTGAGTACTATACATTTGGTTTCCAAAACCAAATTATAGGCCTCATCCCTGAAGAATACTTAACTGAGGACGAAATTGTCGATCAAATATTCCATTCCTCCCCAGAAGGATTATTCACTATCCTATCTGTATATCCCTTCAACGTTGAAGAAGGCTCATGTAAAATCGAAGAAGCATCTATCACCTTCGATCATCCGCTCAATGAGCAGGAATCACAAGAGTATCTCGACCAAAGAGAAAAGGTAAGTCAACACCGAACTGACCTAACTTCTAGGCTTGAAGAAGCTTATGAGATAGGCCAGCCTGAAATCTTTCCAGGATTTCAGGAAAGGCTAGAAGAGCAAATATCTTTAGCTGACGGTTGCTCCAACGATGCTGAGCGGCAACAGCTAAAGGAAATCCTTTTGGAATTCCAAGATATTTTTGCCAAAGATTCCTACGACTGTGGGTTAACTAACCTCCACGTAGCCAGAATACAAACTGATCCAAATTTACCACCTGTATTTATCAAACAATATAGACTCCCATTAGCGTCATATGATGGTCTACAAGACATCATTCAGAATTTAAAGGAAAGGGGCATTATACGTCCAGTGCACAGTTCGTATAATAATCCGATCTTGGGGATTCTGAAACCTAATGGACAATGGCGTTTATGCGCTGACTTACGACAGCTAAATAAACGCGTCTATATGTCTGGTTGGCCAACGCCATACATAGACCAATGTTTGGTACAAATGCAGGGATCCAAAATATTCACTGCCATTGACTGTGCGCAGGGATATTGGACTGTACCAGTCCATAATGAAGACCAATACAAATTGGCCTTCACATTTGGAAAGCAGCAGTATACCTGGACCCGTATGCCTTTCGGTTACATAAACTCTGGTCATGAATTCGCTGTGTTCATGCATAAAGCTATGCCTGACGCACTCGAGAGAGGAACGTTATCATATGTCGACGATGTCTTGCTGAAAAGCACCTCCTTTGATAACCATATCTTAGAGATTAGACATGTTCTCACTCAGTTAAGAGAGGCAGGGATAAAACTGTCTTTACAAAAGGCGCAATGGTGTCGCACCCATGTCAATTTCCTCGGACATGAGGTAACTTCTGAAGGATTAAATCCCCAGAGGAAGAAGGTTGAAGCCGTACTAAAGGCTAAAACACCTTCAAACATCAGGGAATTAAGATCGTTCCTTGGTGTGACTAATTACTCCCGTAAGTTTATAGATAACTATGCAGAAATAACGAAACCACTCTTACACCTGCTTAAAAAGGAAACTACCTGGAACTGGGGGGAGCCTCAGGACCAAGCGGTAAGTGAACTGAGGAGGAAGCTCACTCAGGCACCCTGTTTAGCATACCCAGAAGGGGGTAAACCCTTCTATCTGGAGACAGGATATACCGATTTAAGCATAAGTGCTGTTCTGTATCAGAAGCAGGACAGTTTAAACAAAGTTATTGCATATGCTAGCAAGACTTTGTCACCTGTTGAAGTTAAATTCAACACGTGTGAGAAGGCGTTATTATCGACTGTCTGGGCACTACAAAATTTTCGTAGCTATATTCAAGGTGAGAAAATAATTGTAGAAACAGCTCACCAACCTCTACAGTATCTGCAGAGTGAAAGAATTAGAGACGGTAATCTCTCTAACAGTCGGATTACGGCATGGACTCTATCCTTACAGGGATGGCCGTTAGAAGTCCGTTATAAACATAATAAGAGAAACCCAGTTGCCCAAGGTTTAGCAGAATTACATGACTGTACTGCTCCATCTCTGGATGATAATGACACCGGAGATGACTTCCTAGAAGAGCAATTGCTATCTCCTTATAAAGTTTATGACGAGGAATACTGTCGACCACTACCGTGGGTATACATTGATGGTTGTTCATATCACCACGTCGTTGGTGCTGAGCGGAAGTTAGTTGCAGGTATCGGAATCGCCTGGACAGGTGATTATCCCAATGTATCTATAGGATACAATATTGGTCCCAAAAGCAGTCAGATAGCCGAACTCTGTGCAGTATATAAGACCATTCAAATGGCAATAGAATATGGTATCAAAGAATTTGTTATTATAACTGATTCCAACTATGTTCGCAACAGTTTCGTCGAATATCTGCCTAGCTGGAAACGTAACCAAATGCTGAAAAGCAATAACAAGCCTGTTAAACATGGGAAATTGTTTTGTAAAATCGATGAATTGGTTAAGGAAAATGGTTTAACCATATATTGGAAGAAAACCAAGGGCCATTCTAAAATAGAAGGTATTGACAAGGATGGTAATGACTTAGCCGATTCACTGGCAAAACAAGCTGCCATCAATGTGAAACCTTAAATATTGATGATCTTATGGGTTCAATTCATGTTGAAGCCATAACTAGACGACAGGCTAGAGATAATGCCGACTTAAATGTCGTGCAATGGAGTCAAGAAGCTCCTAGTGAGGACCTGATTACCAGTCAAAAGAATGATCCCGTCATAGGTATATTCTATAGACATATAGAAGACCCTACTGCCAATCCCATCACAGATGAGGATTGCAAAGATAATGAAGATTTACGAATCTTGATGAGATATAAAGTCCAATTTAGTATCATGGATGGGTTACTGGTCAGAACTTCTAAACATGGTATACAACAATGGGTAGTCCCAACTGTATACAGAGGGTTAATGCTCCAACACGCACATGATGCACCTACATCTGGGCATCGTGGTGATAAGATCACATATGAGATATTGCGTGATTATGCATATTGGCCACACATGTTAAGGGATGTTAAGACATACTGTCAGGGATGCTTGATTTGTCCGCAATATCAACCCCATGGTCCAACCCATCGTGCACCACTTCAGAAGAGGGGGGTGTCATTACCCTGGTCTGATATTCAAATTGACTTTATAGGTCCTGTAACAAGATCTTCAAGAGGTAACAAATACATGTTAACCGTTACATGTATGTACACAAAGTGGATAGAATGTTTGCCTTGTAAAGAGAACACGAGTACCGTGTGCGCCACTTTGTTGATTAACCATGTCTTTTCCAGGTTCGGTCTGCCTCAAAGAATTGAGTCAGACAGAGGTAGTCATTTTACCAGCGAAGTAATGGCTAAGATGTGGAACATTCTAGGTGTTAAACGAAAGCTACATATTGCATACCGCGCTGCGTCTAGCGGGGGGGTAGAGCGATATAACCAGTCTATCGTTAATATTCTGAAGAAATATGTTAAGGAGTCTGGTAAAGACTGGGACATTAAATTGCCCCTAGTTTTAATGGCGATTAGAGCTACACCTAGCACTGCTACCAAATTGTCACCTTTTGAATTGATGACAGGAAGAAAGATGGTTTTACCACAGCATTTACTATATCGTACTTCGGATCATAACTTGATCAATGCTGCCACTACGCATCAGTATATCGAAGATTTGCGCAAGCATTTACAGCATGCGTTTGCTTTTGCCCAAAAGAATCTAGAAAAAGCAGCGACAGGGGTTAAGACCTATTACGATCTAAAAACCACGAAAAAGGAATATGAGATAACAGATCAAGTCTATCTGTATAACTTTGCGCGAAATCAAGTCAAGGACAAGAAATTCTTACCTTCTTGGAAAGGGCCATATGTCATCATTGACAAAATTTCCCCAGTAGCGTATAAGATAAAAATTCCTAAGGATGGTGATTTTATTGAAAAGTGGGTTCACATTAACCAGTTGCGTGCTTGTCATCCTAAATCTCAATTAAGGATTATAGGTGTGGATTCAGACGCAGAAGGGTGAACGACTAACCTAACGAAGTGCAAACTGGAATGATCGAATTGGCAGGGGGACGCATACCTCTGTACTTTGTATCCAAGGATATTGTTCATGCGATGCTTGCCAATGTGGATGGAGAGACAATTGAGCCTATGCAACTAAATCTGGCCTTTGAGATGGGGAGCGCTATACCTCTCTTAATTGATCCGGAACGTATGGAGATTTGCTTTTTATTGGCCATACCATATGTAACTCCCAAAGACATTTTTCAAATGAAAATAATGTATTATGTTAATAATGATGTTACGACACGTACCGTCGAGTAGATGAAGCCGCCGTTTAGTCAATAATCCCCTTCTCCAGAAATGCAGTTTAAATCCAGCCGAACGCCAAACTCCCGAACGAAGTCCACGAACACGGCAACTCCCGATCAGCAAAACAGTCGAACGCCTTCCACAGCTAAAAATAATGAAAGCGCTGTCCCAGTAATAATTCCCCCCACAAACGAGACCAAGCTCCGTCTTGAGGGTCAAATGACGATCTGTTTAATGGGGGCTACCTGCCCGGTATTTATGCAGGTCTCCACAAGGTGGACACTCCCCAAGGGGACCTTGTGGAAGACTGTAAAACATATTGGACAGTAGCCAATCAAAGTGGCTTCAATAATAGCCCTTCCCATCTTGCCCATAATTCCGTCTTCTCTACCTCGGAGATAATTAGGAAGAAACCTAATTATCTCCCAAGGTAGAGACAATCGCCATTTTAACTTACAATAATAAAAATACATTAAAATACATAACTGCAGAAATACCGAATGCATATAGTTCGTGTAACGTATCCCCAGACAGCCTGGATCTGAGTGCATGTTTTCACCGAATAGCGCTCAGATCTGATGTATCTAGTCGAATCGCCATGGAGTCAAAGTCTTTCACCAGTCCTTCGGTATACGAATGACTCCATGGGATGGCTGTCTGGGTGAAAGTCCATACGAATGAATAAAAACTCCTGAACGACCGACGTTCGCATGCCTTGTCGAAATGGAAGGTAGGCAGCAGCTTCCAGCGGTGTTCGGTAGTTTAAGTGTCCGTTTTTAGTTCCATACAGTTTGTACCGAACACCGCTATGTGTTCGTATGTCCCAAAATGGCCGCTGCCTCGTGGTCGACATGCGAACGACGACCACCCGTACGAATGGAATGGAGAGGTGTCTGCGGTTAACCACAACGTTCTAATTGGGGCCAAGAGGTTAACCAGCAGCACACTCCTCTCCTGGGTGGTCGTTCGTTCGGTAGTTTCAATCGGTAGTTTGCAAATTACACGAACGGGGGTATATGAACAGGCAATTCCGCGAACAAAGGGAAATAGACGAACCAGCAATACAGATGAATCTGTCACACGGCTCCCCCCTTGTGGGACACTCCGGCAGACCCGGCTTGACCCTTTGGCGGGTCAACGTGGGGATGACCGGACTAAGATGGGGTGAGGATATCGGTTTGCCTGGACAATCCATGTGCATTCCCATTCTGCTTACCGGGTCGATAACTGATGGTGAAGTTATATGGTTGTAGTGCTAAACTCCACCTCAGCAGTCTGCCATTGTCTCCTGAGACCCGGTTAAGCCAGACAAGGGGATTGTGGTCCGTCACCAGGGAAAATTCCTGTCCATATAAATACGGGCTTAACTTTTTCAATGCCCACACCAGGGCCAAACACTCCTTCTCCACTGCCGCATAACTCACTTCTCTGGGTAACAGCTTTCTGCTGAGATATGCGACAGGGTGCTCTCCTCCATCTTCCCCGACCTGGCTCAGCACAGCCCCCAGTCCATACATGGAAGCATCTGTATGGACGAGAAAACGTTTGTTAGGGACTGGGGCAGCCAGGACAGGGGCATTCACAAGAGCTTGTTTGAGTGCTTGGAACGCAGCTTCACAAGCTGGAGACCACAGGACCTGCTTAGGGAGATTTTTCTTTGTCAGGTCAGTCAGGGGTTTAGCAATAGTGCTGTAGTCGGGGACAAAGCGTCTATAGTACCCTGCTGTCCCTAGGAAGGCTAACACCTGGGTCTTGGTGATAGGTGTGGGCCAGTTAGCAACTGCCTCTATCTTGGCTGGTTCTGGCCTCTGGCTCCCACACCCTACTCTGTGACCCAGGTACTGCACTTCAGCCATGCCTAAATGGCACTTCTCTGGCTTCAATGTCAGGCCAGCGGCCCGAATCTTGTCCAGCACCACCCCTACATGTACTAGGTGTTCTTCCCAGGACTCACTGTAGATCGCAATGTCATCCAGGTATGCACAAGCAAATTCCTGGAATCCATCAAGAAGTCTATCCACCATACGCTGGAAGGTAGCCGGGGCATTCTTCATCCCAAATGGCATGACCTTAAATTGGTACAGGCCAAATGGGGTGACGAAGGCCGACTTGGGGATAGCATCCTCGGCCAGGGGAATCTGCCAGTAGCCTTTGCACAGGTATATGGTGGTCAGATAGCGTCCCCTGGCAATGCGATCTAACAATTCATCTACCCGGGGCATCGGGTAGGCGTCAGTGGTGGTCCGCTCATTGAGACGCTTGTAGTCCACACAGAACCAGGTGGTCCCATCCTTCTTGGGCACCAGGACTACAGGCGAGGCCCAAGGGCTATCGGAGTGTTCGATGACCCCCAGCTGGGTCATCTCCTGTATCTCCTTCCGCATTCCTTCCCGGACTGCTTCAGGGATACGGTAAGGGGGTTGTCGCAGGGGGTTCTGTCCAGGGGTTTCTACCTTGTGTACAGCTAGGGTAGTGTAACCAGGTTCTTGGGAGAAGGTCGCCTGCTTTTCCCACAGAAGCTGTCTTGCCTGGCCCTTCTCGGTAGAGCTCAATCTGTCCCCTAGCTGTACTAGGCTAGTAAGATCCGTCTGGGGGTCCCTCTCTAACAGGTCGGGCAAGGGTAAACTTTCTGTATCATCTGCAGCAGGGGCACATACTGCAGCGACATTCTCTGGTCTCTCTTGATACTCCTTTAGCATGTTCACATGGAAGGATCGCTGGATCCTTTCATCTGAACAGCTGTCTATAAGGTAGGTAGTATCACATATCTGTGCTAACACCTTATACGGGCCCTGCCAAGATGCCTGCATCTTGTTCGCCTTCACAGGTTTTAGTACTAACACTTTCTGCCCAACCTGGAAGACTCGCTGTCGGGCACCCCGATCGTACCACCTCTTCTATCTCCCCTGAGCCACCTGGAGATTCTCCCTTACCATTAGGGACAGTTTCTCCATGCGGTCCCGGAGTTCCAGAACATACGGTACTATGGGGGTCCCTTCCTGCTCTGTCTCCCCCTCCCAGTGGCCTCTAATGAGATCTAGGGGTCCGCGGACCCTTCTCCCATATAGCAACTCAAAGGGGGAGAACCCAGTAGATTCCTGAGGCACCTCTCTGTAGGCAAACAACAGATGAGGCAGGAATCGCTCCCAGTCTCTGCAAGTGTCAGAAAAGGTCCTCAGCATCTGTTTGAGGGTGCCATTAAATCGCTCGCAGAGACCGTTAGTCTGTGGATGGTAAGGTGAGCTAAGCAGCGGTTTAATACCGCACACCTTCCACAGTTGCTGGGTGAGCACAGCGGTGAATTGGGTTCCCTGGTCAGAGAGAATCTCTTGAGGGAACCCGACTCTGGTGAAAATCCTAACCAGGGCATCAGCAACTGTCTCTGCCTCTATATTAGACAGCGCTACTGCCTCTGGATAGCGAGTGGCATAATCCACCACGGTGAGAATATATTTCTTACCGGATGGACTAGCCCTGGCCAGTGGACCCACAATGTCAACGGCTATGCGGGCAAAGGGCTCCCCAATAATATGCATAGACATAAGCCTAGCTCTTGGGTGGTCCCCCCGCTTTCCTATCCGTTGACATGTGTCACACGTACTGCAGTATGTCCGAACAGCCTGATTAAAGTTTGGCCAGAAAAAGTTCTGCATGATCCTATAGGCTGTGCGGCGGGAGCCTAGATGTCCAGCTAGGGGAACATCATGCCCTATCCGCAGAATCTCCTGCCGGTATTTTGCGGGCACCACCAGCTGTCGATTCGGCGGAGGGGCAACACTCTTCGGGGAAAGCTTGGGGATCCTATACAACCTATCCCCCACCCACTCATACCGTTCCCCATCTAATCCTTCCTCTCCAGTATCTGCTCTGTCCCTATACTTCTGGAGGGTCGAATCTGTCTGAGTTTCCCTCCCAAACTCCTCTGGGGAATCCCAGCTAATAAAAGTCTCAGCAGCAGGTGGGCTGGTTCCAGCAGCACGGGTCTGGGCACGGGTAGTCACTGGGTTGATAGCGGCAGGTCCCATTGGAGCATAAGCGGACACCAAAGGGGCCAAGTCATTCCCAAGCAAAACATCGGCCGGTAAGTCTTTCATGACCCCCACATTCACGTGTCCAGAGCCCACCCCCCAATCCAAGTGAACCCGGGCAACCGGTAAACGGAACACTGCACCTCCCGCCACCCTCACTGCCACAGTATCTCCAGTGTGCTGGTGTTCGGAAACAAGGTTCTTTTGGAGCAAAGTCATAGTGGCTCCGGTGTCTCTCAGACCAGTTACTGCTTTTCCATTTAGTTTAACGGTCTGCCTGTGCTGTTGACGGTTATCCTGCTGCGCTGCTTGTACTGGATCCGCCTCATGTAGTATACCCCAAAATTCTTCCTGCTCAAGACAGTGAGCGGAAGGTTGGGGTGGTTGCTGATTCCCGCCGGCTGGTCTTCTCCACGACTGGGCTTGGCTAGAATTGTTTAATGGGCACTCGGGTCGCTTGTGCCCCAACTGCTTACACCCATAGCAACGGATAGGCTGTGAGTAATCCCGGGCGTTGAACCGGGCTGGCTGAACATAATTGTTTGCTGTTGGCATGGTGGGGGTGCGTTGTGCTGGGTGTTGATACACTGCAGAGGTTGGAGGGGCTGCTGGTTTGTACTCCACTCGGGTAGGGACCTTGGCTGCTGTCTGGTCCAGTTTCCTGGCGTCCGTGTACTCATCAGCCAGACGAGCAGCTTCGGGTAAGGTAGCGGGTTTGCGGTCCCTAACCCACTCTCTGACTCCTGCAGGTAAGCGGTCAAAACAGTGCTCCAACAAAAATACTTGCAGCACTTCTTCCCCAGTTACCGCTTGGCACCCTGCCATCCAGTGGGCTGCGGTGCGGTGTACTCGGCATGCCCACTCAACATAAGAATCACCAGCCTGCTTGTTAGTGTCCCGGAATCGCCGCCGGTATGCCTCAGGGGTCACAGCGTATCTGGCCAAAAGGGCATCTTTCACTGCCCTGTAGCTGGTAAGTTCCTTCTCTGGGATGGCCCGAAACGCCTCACTGGCCTGGCCGGATAACTTCCCAGAGAGGATGGGGACCCATTCTCCTGCGGGTACCTGGTGTAAGGCACATTGCCTTTCAAAATCAGCCAGGAACCCATCAATTTCTCCTTCGGCTTCTACAAAATTTTGAAATGCAACAAAAGGTACTTTTCTCCTTCCATTATTATTATACGGTACCTCAGCTGCTGCAGCGCCTCTTCCTTGCAGCGCCTGTTGTGCTGCTACTGCTGCTTGCACTTGCACCACAATATCTGCTGCGGGGTTGGGGCCAAAATGTGCCAGCCTGATCTGAACTGCCCGGTTAAACTGTATCTCCTCGGGTGTTAACTCCAGTATGCCAGGCACATCAGCTCTTCCCGTTCCCTGTGCTGCATCCATTTCCAATAGTATAGAAATAATCTCTCTTTTCTTGAGATTACTCGCTGATCGTCCTCTGCGTTCTAATATATCTTTAAGGGTAGCACGCCTTAACTCTTCATACTGCATTTCCAACCTGGGATGTGTAGCTGGCCTTCTGGGCTGTAGGATTCATCCCGTCGCTTGCCACCAATTGTTACGAAACGTACCGTCAAGTAGATGAAGCCGCCGTTTAGTCAATAATCCCCTTCTCCAGAAATGCAGTTTAAATCCAGCCGAACGCCAAACTCCCGAACGAAGTCCACGAACACGGCAACTCCCGATCAGCAAAACAGTTGAACGCCTTCCACAGCTAAAAATAATGAAAGCGCTGTCCCAGTAATAATTCCCCCCACAAACGAGACCAAGCTCCGTCTTGAGGGTCAAATGACGATCTGTTTAATGGGGGCTACCTGCCCGGTATTTATGCAGGTCTCCACAAGGTGGACACTCCCCAAGGGGACCTTGTGGAAGACTGTAAAACATATTGGACAGTAGCCAATCGCAGTGGCTTCAATAATAGCCCTTCCCATCTTGCCCATAATTCCGTCTTCTCTACCTCGGAGATAATTAGGAAGAAACCTAATTATCTCCCAAGGTAGAGACAATCGCCATTTTAACTTACAATAATAAAAATACATTAAAATACATAACTGCAGAAATACCGAATGCATATGGTTCGTGTAACGTATCCCCAGACAGCCTGGATCTGAGTGCATGTTTTCACCGAATAGCGCTCAGATCTGATGTATCTAGTCGAATCGCCATGGAGTCAAAGTCTTTCACCAGTCCTTCGGTATACGAATGACTCCATGGGATGGCTGTCTGGGTGAAAGTCCATACGAATGAATAAAAACTCCTGAACGACCGACGTTCGCATGCCTTGTCGAAATGGAAGGTAGGCAGCAGCTTCCAGCGGTGTTCGGTAGTTTAAGTGTCCGTTTTTAGTTCCATACAGTTTGTACCGAACACCGCTATGTGTTCGTATGTCCCAAAATGGCCGCTGCCTCGTGGTCGACATGCGAACGACGACCACCCGTACGAATGGAATGGAGAGGTGTCTGCGGTTACCCACAACGTTCTAATTGGGGCCAAGAGGTTAACCAGCAGCACACTCCTCTCCTGGGTGGTCGTTCGTTCGGTAGTTTCAATCGGTAGTTTGCAAATTACACGAACGGGGTATATGAACAGGCAATTCCGCGAACAAAGGGAAATAGACGAACCAGCAATACAGATGAATCTGTATTTTGGCTACGAAATGCACTAAAGGGGGGTTATGTCAGGGTATTTATATCGGCAGACATTTTGTGCTATGATAGAAACTAAAAGTGTATATTCTAAGTCACTCTGAACAGACCAGACTCCATTTTGTTATTTTCAAGTTAACAAAAAAGACACAAGATTTCTTTCTGTAAGACTAGCCACTTTGCCAGAGTTAAAAGGAATGCATAGTATACACAAGTGATAAGAAGAATATAATCAATTCTAAACCCAGACAATTGTGACAGAGAAGATTAAATAATAAAATTTAACTGTCTATCCCTAATACTGAGTATGTGTCTGCTCCCTAATATAGTGAGTGTGAGCTCTGCTCCCTAATACTGAGTATGTGTCTGCTCCCCAGTATAGTGAGTGTGAGCTCTGCTCCCTAATACCGAGTATGTGTCTGCTCCCCAATAGAGTGAGTGTGAGCTCTGCTCCCTAATACTGAGTATGTGTCTGCTCCCCAATATAGTGAGTGTGAGCTCTGCTCCCCAATATAGTGAGTGTGAGCTCTGCTCCCTAATACCGAGAATGTGTCTGCTCCCCAATATAGTGAGTGTGAGCTCTGCTCCCAATATAGTGAGTGTGAGTTCTGCTCCCTAATACTGAGTATGTGTCTGCTCCCCAATATAGTGAGTGTGAGCTCTGCTCCCTAATACTGAGTATGTGTCTGCTCCCCAATATAGTGAGTGTGAGCTCTGCTCCCTAATACTGAGTATGTGTCTGCTCCCCAATATAGTGAGTGTGAGCTCTGCTCCCTAATACTGAGTGTGAGCTCTGCTCCCCAATATAGTGAGTGTGAGCTCTGCTCCCTAATACTGAGAATGTGTCTGCTCCCCAATATAGTGAGTGTGAGCTCTGCTCCCAATATAGTGAGTGTGAGCTCTGCTCCCTAATACTGAGTATGTGTCTGCTCCCCAATATAGTGAGTGTGAGCTCTGCTCCCTAATACTGAGTATGTGTCTGCTCCCCAATATAGTGAGTGTGAGCTCTGCTCCCTAATACTGAGTATGTGTCTACTCCCCAATATAGTGAGTGTGAGTTCTGCTCCCTAATATACTGAGTGTGAGCTCTGCTCCCCAATATAGTGAGTGTGAGCTCTGCTCCCTAATACTGAGTATGTGTCTGCTCCCCAATATAGTGAGTGTGAGTTCTGCTCCCTAATACTGAGTATGTGTCTGCTCCCCAATATAGTGAGTGTGAGCTCTGCTCCCTAATACTGAGTATGTGTCTGCTCCCCAATATAGTGAGTGTGAGCTCTGCTCCCTAATACTGAGTATGTGTCTGCTCCCCAATATAGTGAGTGTGAGCTCTGCTCCTTAATACTGAGTGTGAGCTCTGCTCCCCAATATAGTGAGTGTGAGCTCTGCTCCCTAATACTGAGAATGTGTCTGCTCCCCAATATAGTGAGTGTGAGCTCTGCTCCCAATATAGTGAGTGTGAGTTCTGCTCCCTAATACTGAGTATGTATCTGCTCTCCAATATAGTGAGTGTGAGCTCTGCTCCCTAATACTGAGTATGTGTCTGCTCCCCAATATAGTGAGTGTGAGTTCTGCTCCCTAATATACTGAGTGTGAGCTCTGCTCCCCAATATAGTGAGTGTGAGCTCTGCTCCCTAATACTGAGTATGTGTCTGCTCCCCAATATAGTGAGTGTGAGTTCTGCTCCCTAATATACTGAGTGTGAGCTCTGCTCCCCAATATAGTGAGTGTGAGCTCTGCTCCCTAATACTGAGTATGTGTCTGCTCCCCAATATAGTGAGTGTGAGTTCTGCTCCCTAATACTGAGTATGTGTCTGCTCCCCAATATAGTGAGTGTGAGCTCTGCTCCCTAATACTGAGTATGTGTCTGCTCCCCAATATAGTGAGTGTGAGCTCTGCTCCCTAATACTGAGTATGTGTCTGCTCCCCAATATAGTGAGTGTGAGCTCTGCTCCCTAATACTGAGTGTGAGCTCTGCTCCCCAATATAGTGAGTGTGAGCTCTGCTCCCCAATATAGTGAGTGTGAGCTCTGCTCCCTAATACTGAGAATGTGTCTGCTCCCCAATATAGTGAGTGTGAGCTCTGCTCCCAATATAGTGAGTGTGAGTTCTGCTCCCTAATACTGAGTATGTATCTGCTCTCCAATATAGTGAGTGTGAGCTCTGCTCCCTAATACTGAGTATGTGTCTGCTCCCCAATATAGTGAGTGTGAGTTCTGCTCCCTAATACTGAGTATGTATCTGCTCTCCAATATAGTGAGTGTGAGCTCTGCTCCCTAATACTGAGTATGTGTCTGCTCCCCAATATAGTGAGTGTGAGCTCTGCTCCCTAATACTGAGTGTGAGCTCTGCTCCCCAATATAGTGAGTGTGAGCTCTGCTCCCCAATATAGTGAGTGTGAGCTCTGCTCCCTAATACTGAGAATGTGTCTGCTCCCCAATATAGTGAGTGTGAGCTCTGCTCCCAATATAGTGAGTGTGAGTTCTGCTCCCTAATACTGAGTATGTATCTGCTCTCCAATATAGTGAGTGTGAGCTCTGCTCCCTAATACTGAGTATGTGTCTGCTCCCCAATATAGTGAGTGTGAGTTCTGCTCCCTAATATACTGAGTGTGAGCTCTGCTCCCCAATATAGTGAGTGTGAGCTCTGCTCCCTAATACTGAGTATGTGTCTGCTCCCCAATATAGTGAGTGTGAGTTCTGCTCCCTAATACTGAGTATGTGTCTGCTCCCCAATATAGTGAGTGTGAGCTCTGCTCCCCAATATAGTGAGTGTGAGTTCTGCTCCCCAATATAGTGAGTGTGAGTTCTGCTCCCTAATACTGAGTATGTATCTGCTCTCCAATATAGTGAGTGTGAGCTCTGCTCCCTAATACTGAGTATGTGACTGCTCCCCAATATAGTGAGTGTGAGCTCTGCTCCCTAATACTGAGTATGTGTCTGCTCCCCAATATAGTGAGTGTGAGCTCTGCTCCCTAATATACTGAGTGTGAGCTCTGCTCCCCAATATAGTGAGTGTGAGCTCTGCTCCCCAATATAGTGAGTGTGAGTTCTGCTCCCTAATACTGAGTATGTATCTGCTCTCCAATATAGTGAGTGTGAGCTCTGCTCCCTAATACTGAGTATGTGTCTGCTCCCCAATATAGTGAGTGTGAGCTCTGCTCCCTAATATACTGAGTGTGAGCTCTGCTCCCCAATATAGTGAGTGTGAGCTCTGCTCCCCAATATAGTGAGTGTGAGTTCTGCTCCCTAATACTGAGTATGTGTCTGCTCCCCAATATACTGAGTGTGAGCTCTGTTCCCCAATATACTGAGTGTGAGTTCTGCTCCCTAATATAGTGAGTGTGAGCTCTGCTCCCCAATTTACACTTTAACACTTGCTTTGATGTAGGTGTTCTTCTGTGATGTGCCTGGTTGGATAAAGCCCCTTATAATTACCTCTGCTAGCAGCACTGCAGTTTAGACTATATGTGGTACTTTATATTTATGTTTATTTATTTTGTAAATCATTTTTCCATTGTATTATTTGTTGTTTTTTTAATGTGCTTTATTAAGATGATTTATTAGCTCTCTGCTTATAGCGGTTTCTTGAATACAGCGTTATTTTTGCCATTCAGCGATTTCAGCTTTATGGTAAGAGGCCTCTGTACCGAGTTTATCCAGTCTGTTTGCTACTAGTTTTGTTTTTATCTCCTAGCAACCGGACAGAGCGTCATGTGATCCACTATCCAAGATGGCGGAGGGTTGTCGGGAGGGGCTGCTTTACTCATTATGTAAGGGGGGTGTTTGGAATGATGGTCTGTCCTGTGTATTTGGTTCATGTATTTAATGGTGGGTGCACTAATGGTGGTTTTTGTAAGGACAGGCATTGATAAAGGGGGTAACCCGAAACGTTTGTACCTTATGGCCATTCGTAATAATTCTTTTTGTAGCACTTGGTGTGCACATTTGCAAATTGTTTGCGCTGCCCTCGTTTTTTGTATTTTTGTGGCTACTACAAAAGACTGGACATACCCCATTTCGAATGCCATGGGTTGTCTACAAATGGTATGCCACGATGGGGTTAATTTTCATTCCTGGGCTGCTATACGGTCTCAAAGGCAACATAGGCCCAGCAAACCTATCTGGCAAATTTGAATGTGCAAACATGGAACAGGGGAAAGCCCTACATTGAGCCCTGTAATATTGCAAAAACCCATAAAACCTGTACATTGGGGGCACTGTTGTACTCTGGAGATGTTGCTGAACACATATTGGGGTGTTCTTTGTCAGTAACACTTAAACAGAACTAAAAACCCATGCCTAAAGTACAATGTGAGAGAAAAATAACACAAAAAATGACTAAAGGTTGACAAAGACTGGTGGTAGAATTAGTGCATGGAAAGTGTTAAAATACCACCATTTGAAGTGGAGCTCATAGAACTCGCGGGCCGTTACATCCCCGAGCCTTGTAAACCTGGCTCCTACCTCTTAACTTCTCCCCCAACTCTCAGCACATATCAGCGCTCGCTACTGCGGGAACCATATATACCTTAGGATTATCCTGCCTTGCCACGAGAATGCCTCGCAAGCACACTTACCATGGCCCCAGATAGGTACGTTCATCTACATCTCAACACATCAGTTCAGCATAAGCACAAATTCTTCAACCTTGTTTTCTATGTTGTTATACATGCATGTTTTGCCTACTTACTTACATTTAAAAAAATAAATTTAAAAGTGGAAAATCAAATGTATGATTATTGTACCTTTCACTGTATGATCAAATCCACAACAAAAAAATTAAGAATTTGTGGCAAACCTAGCCACTTGAGGTCGTACTGTTCAAAGTCTGAAGGTTGTCTTACAAAAACTGCTTTTATTGTGTTTATGTATGTATTCTGACTTCCAGGCTGTTCGGGAGCACCGGTCCTTCGGTATTTAATTCTCAATTATGTATTCGGTAATTTTAAGATGAAGGTATAATAAAGTGTGTTTCGTGCGGCGTTCGGTTATTTATGTTGGGATCTGAGCGGTACTTTCACAGAGTGTGCGCTCAGACCTCAGCTACCTACCGAACGGTCATTCGGTATAATCCTATGAATAATATTAAAGTTACGTATTTTTGTGTGAAAAGCCGGTTCTGCTGTACGGAGGGATATCCACTTAACAGGATATTCTCGTGGGAGTATCCCTCTCGTACAGCAGTGCATGGTGGGAGAAATGTCCTGTATATTCAGTTCCACATGTAGTCCCCTACTGTACAACCCCTGTAAAGTGACTAAGGAAACCCCTTGCATGGGGAATCACATAAATACTGGAGCTGTGAATAAAATTGTCAGTTGACTCCCAGAACTGTGTTTCGTCCGGTTACTGGGGGATTGGGGATATTGCCTTCATTTCCAGCGCTTTACTTGGATTATTTTCTGTACCAGCGAAGATATTGGGATTTAATATTGCAGCTCCGCTACAGAATTGAAAAAACAAAAAATACCACCATTTGAAATACTCTAGGGTGACTACTTTTCAAAAATATATGGTTTCATGGGGTAAATTTTATAACATGACAGGAGGCTTCGTATTTGCTTTAGTCTCTCTTTACCACAACTCCACAGCAGCACAGAAAAACAACCAACCAATCAGAAAACAGTTAGGTACTATAAAACTCCCCTCCCCATACAGCATTGCCTCTTTCTTTGCTGCTCTGCAGTCAGTACAGGTCAGAGTACCACTGCCTGCTGCATCTAGTGGGTGGCTTTGGGATTTTATTGCTTATATTCAGTATTTTAGTCTTGTAAATGCAGTATTGTTATAATCCTTGTGGGATTTTATTCTTATAAATGCAGTATTGTTATAATCCTTGTGGGATTTTATTCTTATAAATGCAGTATTGTTATGTTCCTTGTGGGATTTTTTTTCTCCCATATTCAGTAATCCCTTGTTGGATTTTTATGCTTATATATTGAATATCTTTTCAGAATATTTTATTTTGCCCTTGTGGGATTTATTTTATATGAAGTATTGCCTTGGTCCTTGTGTAAATTTTCCTTACACATGCAGTTTTGTTAACCCATGTGGGACTTTATTTTTACTTGTAACTTCAGACTATCACTGTCATATACCTATTTAGTTTGGATTTCTGGGGGTCTTTGGGGTCCCCCAGTCTCCTCTACCCCTTGGCCTTGTCCCCCCTATCTGTCTCCCAACTTTGTGTATGCCGTTGTTATATTTTGTTCCGCCTTGTCCTTATTTCTGGCAGTGTCTGTGTGCGCGCTCGGGGGTTTCAGGAGGCTGACTGCATCCCCCTCCTTCGATCCCCCGAGCTCTGGGACCGCGGAGTTCATCTCCTGTCCTACGTGGCTGCTTCGCCGCGGCCGCCTCCCCCGTCTGTTCCTAACTGGTTGGAGGTCTGTTTGAGAGGCTTTTCTCCCCTCTGTCGATCAAGGCCGGATTCCGATCACGGCGAGAGCTTTTTACATCGGATGAGGGCCCCTCCGCCCTGCTCAGGGTTAATCTATAACCCAAGATGACGCCACATTTATATATATATATATTGCTGGGCTGGAGAACAGGCTTTAGGCAGTACACCCTGTACTGCTCTGAGGTGCCTGCAGTCTGGATTTCTGTCTTTGGCCAAACATTAAAGTCTGCCAGTTCCCTGTATAGTGCTATAGCACATTCATCACTAGTAGCTGTAACATCTGTGTTATTAGACTGGAGACATAATAGCAACTTAATCCAGAGGTATTATGTAAAAAATACTGTTATAATCACATTGTGATGGGATTCCAGCATGGTCAAAATTTAGTAGGCCAAAATCTCCATGTGGCATATGTGTATGTTGTGTCAGTTGGTTAGCTACATGTAGCTAGGATACTGTCATCAGTGTACTGAGCATGTGCAGGAATACAGGAACTGGAATTGCACTTATTTCCTTTGTTTTGGATGAGCCATGTGGTTTGACTAGATGTACAAGTCTATAGTCTGCTCATTGATTGGTTAAAGGTATATGTGGGTGTAGCTATTAATGGGAGGAGTTATAGTGCTATATAAGGAATGTACACTATATGTTGGTCTCTCAGAATGTTGGAACAAGAGTTCATCTGAGACCCGATCGGTAATGTGAATAAAGGCCTGTTACTTCCTGAAGACCTGTGTCCAATATTTCTGTGTTTGGCTTCTGCATGCTTACACTGCAACATCTCTGGTGCATTGGCAGCCGGGAACCTCATCGCACGGTGTAACGGATCGCCTGGCACCCCGACTGGGTACCTCCGTTAAAGGATGCTCCTAGCGCTTCCTGAGGACTCCAAGCACTGCAGCAGACACCACAACCACCGAACCGGAGAAGCATATGAATCCTCTGAATGCTGTAGACAGTTGAATAGGAACCATACGAATAGGTTTACTCTCCTAGCAGTCAAACTGTAGACAGTTGAATAGGAACCATACGAATAGGTTTACTCTCCTAGCAGTCAAACTGGAACAGTATACAATAAATCCTTCCCCCAATAATGAGACGACACTTCACTTTGAGGGTTAAGCAGGAACTCCCTGTACTGTCACATACAGTCTCTTTTATTCCCAATCCACAAACATAGTACAGCCCACAGGGCGTTACAAAACAACCAATCACATCACAGTTACATCCCACATATTCCCTCCCCTTATCCTGAGAGGAAACTCAATTATACATACAGTTAAAACATACTTTCTACCCAACTTTCATAACTCCAAAACCATACATCACATTCACATAAAATTACATATTCACAATCAATCCATTCAGGGGAACAACATATTCAAAAATGGCACAAATCAGACAAGGGGTTCAAAAGTTAGTAAAAAGTCCTTTGTGACTAAATGAAGCATGGCTTTCTGGCCCAAACCAGTTTCAGAGTCTTCTATCCTGGAGATAAGTAATTCAATTATCTCCCAGGACAGACACAAGACTCCATTAAGCACATGGTTGCAAAAAGACACAAAACACTTTAAAATACATAAAGTCACATTTTACACATAACACACAGACATTTCACATATCCCCAGATAGCTCAGGTCTGAGCGCACATTATTAAGTGAATGGCGCTCGGACCACACAAATACAGTTTAATCGCCATGGAGCCAAAGTCTTTACAGTCAGTTTCATACGAATGGGCTCCATGGGATTCCTATCTGGGGTATAACACATTCACATAAAGTCTGGTCCATAGTCCAAAGGCAAGAGGCGGGCAAGCAGCCCCCTCCAAGGACACGTGGCGAGGCCGGTTTCGCCACATTTCTCCCCTTTATCATCCAAACTAACAGGGTATCTGACCTCCTGTCGGTCAGTGCCCTGGTTAGTCCAGCAACCCACCCACGAAGCACAAACAGCAATACAGCCCACCCACAATAACTGGTTACTACACCTGGATAAAATAGCAACTTGTCCATGTCCAGGTGCCTCACCACAGCTGTGCGGGGGGCTGGTAGACTGCCTTGGTGGGTTGCTGAGTGGGCAGAGACCAGCGGTACTCTGCCCGGGTGCCAGCGCTACCACTGAAGTAGCCTGGTTGGAGCCTGGTTGGGGGAGGGGGAGACCGACTGTCTCCCCTCTGGATACACTGCTCTGTGGCTGGGGGACAGGACCGACCGTCCCTGCCCCTGGGGCTGCAAGTGCAGAGACTACGGTCCCATCTGCATAGTTGTGGGGCTTAACATCTCCCCTTGGTGGGTTAGGCTGCCGCTGGAGAGAGGGTGTAACAAGCTCCTCTCTCTGAACTGTAGACTGCCGCTGGGGAGAGGGGGTAACCTGCTCCTCTCCCTGACACTCTCTTTGCTGGTGGAGAGGGGGACCAACTGTCTCCCCTTTCAATATTTTGTCCTGCGGCTGGGGTGCGAGACAGATGGTCTCTGCTTCCTGGGGTACACACTGCCGCTGGGGAGGAAGGACGGCACCTTCATCTCCCTGGGGTACACGCTGCCGCTGGGGAGGGGGGGTAACAAGCTCCTCTCCCATACATACTTTCAGCCGCTGGGGAGAGGGGATAACAAGCTCCTCTCCCTGACACTCTCTCTGCTGTTGGAGAGGGGGACCAACTGTCTCCCCTTTTAATATATTGCCCTGCTGCTGGGGAGCGAGACCGACTGTCTCCGCTTCCTGCAGGACACACTGCCGCTGGGGAGGAAGGACTGCACCTTCTGCTCCCTGGGGTACACACTGCCGCTGGGGAGGAAGGACTGCACCTTCTGCTCCCTGGGGTACACACTGCCGCTGGAGATCTGGGCCGACCGCCCAGCATCCCTGTAGGGCCGGTAGAGAGACCGCCATCCCATCTCCACCTGCCATCTGTGGGTCTTCCCAGGACCAGTCTATGAGGTCCCCTACTTCTGCCGCTGGTAGTGAAGCAGGGGGTACCTCGGCTGCGTTTTCCCAGCTGTAGGTTGGCAGGTCTGGGTCTCCCAGCCAGTTTTCCTGTTCTGTGTCTATGCCCTGTGGCTGACATGAGTTTAGTAGTTCCACATAGTCCATCTCTAGCTGTCGTTCCATGGCAGCCAAACGGTGGAGGTCTTGTCCCAGTCCCATAGATCTCGGGCCCTGTACCATCTCACCCGGTAATAAAAAATAGCCCAGTACCGTGACTCTGCTGGACTGCCAAAGTCGACGTCTTCTGTTAAGGCCTTCCACAACAGGCCAGAGCTAGTGTAGTTCTCCCCCTCCGGCTGGATGCCCTCGGCCCTCCATGTCTCTGGCTGGACAGTGCACCACCACAGTGCCCGGTATGAGGCGTCAAGGCTCAGTTCCCTTTCCACGAGGTACTCAAGTTGTCTGACCTGCTGCCCTCCGGGTTGGTCTCCCAGAAGCGGCATCCGCCAGGCCATCTGTTCCTCCAATCGGTATGCGACACCAGGAAGGCGCTGCTGCCGTTGATACTGGACTTCCTCCAGGGCATTGTACCATAGTTCTTGCCGGGCAATATCTCTCCAGTCCAATTCACCCTCTTCCTCAGGTGTGCGAGGTGCCCAAGGATCCACGAACCCCATTTTCCCAAATCTTTATGTAGACAGGGACGCTGTATAAACACTAGCGTCGCCTTCAATTTGTAAATCCAAACGACTGTGTCTCTGAGCTGCTTTACCTCGCACTAGGACGCCATTCCCACCGCTTACCACCAATGTAACGGATCGCCTGGCACCCCGACTGGGTACCTCCGTTAAAGGATGCTCCTAGAGCTTCCTGAGGACTCCAAGCACTGCAGCAGACACCACAACCACCGAACCGGAGAAGCATATGAATCCTCTCAAGCATATGAATGCTGTAGACAGTTGAATAGGAACCATACGAATAGGTTTACTCTCCTAGCAGTCAAACTGGAACAGCATACAATAAATCCTTCCCCCAATAATGAGACGACACTTCACTTTGAGGGTTAAAACAGGAACTCCCTGTACTGTCACATACAGTCTCTTTTATTCCCAATCCACAAACATAGTACAGCCCACAGGGCGTTACAAAACAACCAATCACATCACAGTTACATCCCACATATTCCCTCCCCTTATCCTGAGAGGAAACTCAATTATACATACAGTTAAAACATACTTTCTACCCAACTTTCATAACTCCAAAACCATACATCACATTCACATAAAATTACATATTCACAATCAATCCATTCAGGGGAACAACATATTCAAAAATGGCACAAATCAGACAAGGGGTTCAAAAGTTAGTAAAAAGTCCTTTGTGACTAAATGAAGCATGGCTTTCTGGCCCAAACCAGTTTCAGAGTCTTCTATCCTGGAGATAAGTAATTCAATTATCTCCCAGGACAGACACAAGACTCCATTAAGCACATGGTTGCAAAAGACACAAAACACTTTAAAATACATAAAGTCACATTTTACACATAACACACAGACATTTCACATATCCCCAGATAGCTCAGGTCTGAGCGCACATTATTAAGTGAATGGTGCTCGGACCACACAAATACAGTTTAATCGCCATGGAGCCAAAGTCTTTACAGTCAGTTTCATACGAATGGGCTCCATGGGATTCCTATCTGGGGTATAACACATTCACATAAAGTCTGGTCCATAGTCCAAAGGCAAGAGGCGGGCAAGCAGCCCCCTCCAAGGACACGTGGCGAGGCCGGTTTCGCCACACACGGAAGCTGGTGCAGAGATTTGAGACGGTAAACTTTTACCACACCTTCTACGCTACAATCCTGGACTTCTACTGCGTGGACCTCCTTTCGTCTCGGCGCCACTGGCCTTTTGTCCAGGAGATCATCGGCTTCTGCGCAGTGAGTCCCGGATTGTTCCGTCTATGAGTGAACCCAGGTCCAGAAACTAACAGGTAAGATTGATACCGTTAGAGCGGTAGACCCACAAGGGGTTTTATATTTGGAACCGGTTATTGGAATCTGCCCTGTCCTAATGGATGGAAGAAGCGAAAAGCCCAACGCTTATCTGGAAATTAGACGCTCTGTAGTCAGCCCGTCTAATATAGGTGGTTTGGGTCAGACTGAGTTCTGGTGTAAATAGCTCATGTCGGACACCGGTGTCCTGTCTTGACTAGCGTATCTAGGGTGTAAATTTTGTTCGCTAGGTCGGGGGGACCGGGAGACTAGCATACTCTGTTGTATATTATAGTTTGCTAGATTTCACCCTATCTTAACTAAGTGTGCTCTGTTGTAAATCCAGCCACTAGCTTATTGATAGTTTAATAGACTAGCTGGGTACTGTGTAAATTCTGCCCTCTAGTTCGCTATACGTGGTGTCTGGGCAGCGAAGAACTTATCGAATCTCTGGTGTATAAATAGATCGAAAGCTCTCGAGGTGCTGGCCAGTTAGAATAGTTGGGATTATTGTAAATGTTGTTAAATATATTGTAGTTGGTGAATTGGTTAACTTGTATGTCCTACTAGAAAGTTAGAGCTCTGCTGTCTAGTGGGAGTGTAAATTGTGTGTATAACTGTAAAATAGCGCACGGTACCATAACTACTGACATGTACCATAACCACTGACATTGTGTAAAAATTACTAACAATTGCTGTTTTATGTTATATGTATAATACCATAACTGTTACTAACTGATCTGTGACTTTAAAACTGTATTATAACCATTTACTAACTGTACCATAACCACTGACTGTACAGATGAGGTTACTAGAATGTGATATAGTTGGTTAGTCAAAAGTTAATTTATAGTACGGATAATTGTAGAGATGAAATTGTTGAAATGTTATGTGATCGGTTAGTTTATATGGATTAATAGCGTGGATAGTTGTATGGTTTGAATAATAGTTACATTGATAAGTGTATAGTCTTTGGTGGGTTTTTGATTTAATTTCGTGTGTGCGACGTCGTGATATTGTTGAGCATGTGAGGATCCTGTGTGTGTTTGGGCCTAGTAAGGAGATTGGTGTGACTGTTGAAACTGTGTGTATATTTGTACAGCTTTTTGAAAAAAAAGTAGGGAGTAGCCTGTCTTGGTGGCCGCATGGCCTCCATGTGGCAGTCTTCACTTAAATTTAGTGCAGGGTGTACATGTGGCTGTAACTAGTAGGCTGGAATTCTATGATCAGTTTCTATACATTGACTGTTGGAAACTGATTGTTGAAAAACTGCCTTGGTGAGTTAAACTGTGTCATATGAGAAACAATGTAGCCATATGGTGGTCAGAACTAAGGCCTTGATTACAACTGCTTTGGACATCCCCTCCCCCCTGGCATCTGATTACCAATCCCCCCTATTCATCCTCCAGAGCTAGAGTAGCCACGCCCATTTCTGGCTGGTATAATCAGTATTTGCACTCCCCCTGCTCTACTGTCCCCGCCTACCCACATACCTATCTGTTCCTGTGTTTCAAACTCTTGTATTTCTGTACTACCCACCCTCCCCCTAATCAAGATGGTATATTGTCTTTTTTTAGTTACTGGATGGGCCCCTCCCAGCTTTGTCCAAAATGTCCCCTTTTTACTAAAATACAAACTGAGATGTTTAATTTACCTTAGAACTAAAGATTTAATCAAGCCTAGATATCAGGGTGGACAGTGATTAAAATAAGTAATAATAAAATAGGGACATAATTAATTAAAGTCTATTTGCTTCATTAGACTTTAGGGAGGCACTCTAGGCCACCTACTGGCCATCTTCGGGAGTTACATTGATAATACATTGTTTATAACAGATAGATGTAGGATTGCTTACCCTATTTTAATATATTTATTGCTATAAGGTTTTATTTTATGTATAAATATATTAAAAGTTAAGTTTTCTTATTAGACCCATAAAGATTATTTTGATACAATTACCCTCTGGTGACACCTACTGGTAGGTTTTTGGTTTAACACTTTTAAAAAAAACAACGTTTTTTTCATTCACCAAATGCTGACTAATAAAATTAGCTCACCCCCTTACACCTATCTTACTACTCCTAGACTGTAACCTATTATTGAGCAGCCTTGCCGAAGTCCCATATTAGACACTGTTTGAGTCAATTAGATTGTACACTCCTTTCAATCCTGAAGCCCCTGAAAACTTCCGAATGATAGACTCAGCATTTGTCAGCCAGGCCCAAGGTGATAGTAAAAGGAAATTACAGAAATTAGAGGGATTTGCAGGGATGTCCATATTACAGCTAATGGAGATTGCAAATACAGTATATATGAATAGGGAGACGGAGGAAGAACGTAAAATGAGGAAAAAGGCAGATATGCTAGCGGTAGCTATCTTAAGTGTAGAAAGACAGGGAAGTGAATAGAGGAGACGAGAATAGGCTGAGCAAGGGACCTTTAAGTAGGAATCAATGTGCGTATTGTAGAAAGGAGGGACATTGGAAGAATGAGTGTCCACAGAGAGAGCAGTATGAAGGTGATAGACAAGGAGAGAGAAGGGTACGAGGAGGTTATAGTGGTAGTTATAGAGGAAGAGGAAATTTTAGAGGGAATGATGGGAATAGTAGAGGAAGTGTTCAAGGAGACAGATACTATCTACCCACGCAGAGACCTAGAGAAAGAGAGGATAGAGATTTTGTGGGTCTGGCTGACACTATTATGGAAGACTATTGATACCGACCGGGCTCCATCCCACTTGGATCGACACAGGTGCTGAACATTCTGTGGTGACTAAGATGGTGGCTCCGCCTTCGGGGAAGACTATAACTGTGATAGGAGCTACTGGGAGAAGTGCAGCTAGACCGGTTCTTAAGAGTCGCACTTGTATTCTGGGAGGCCATGTGGTGAAGCATTAGTTCCTATATATGCCAGAGTGTCCGATTCAACTTTTAGGACGAGATCTATTATCGAAGCTTTAAGCTCAGATAACCTTTTACCTAATGGATCAACATCTCTGAAGTTTAAGGGATTACCAGGCATAATGGCGATATCGGTGCCAAGGGAAGAAGAATGACGCTTCTATTCCATAGTGACAAGTGTTAACCCTAAGAGTGATGAATCCTTATTTGACATTCCAGGAGTATGGGAAGAAAATAATCCTCCAGGACTTGCTCGTAATATCCCACCAATACATATTGAGTTAAAGTTCGGGGTGTATCCTGTTAGCCTTTGTATGTTGTTTTTTTATCTACCCCAAAAGCTGTAAAGGTGGCGGAAGTGACTCCTTGGATTCATCATTCTAAGGTTAAACCAGCGGCAGACTCTTGGCAAGCTACTCCAGATCCTGAGAATCCTTGCAGGACCCGGTTGAAGCGTGCAACTCAGTCAGAGTGACGAGGGGATAGCGAGACATTCTAGTTGAAAGTCTACAGAGATCATCAAGTAGGTGTTTTGACGGCCATAATAAAGCCTGACCACCTGCCTACGTGTCATAGCCAGAGTGTCTTGAAGGGATCTCTGTGAAGGAAAGTGAGGATCAGAAGAACAACATCCTTGCAGCCCTCACAATCGGGAAGCTGAGAGGCCATCGCACGGTTGAAGAAAAATGAGGATTTCAGGAATAATGTGTTTTATTATGTGTCTTAGTATTTTTATGATTTTTCAGGAAGGTAGGAGTACAGACTTACCGAATTGCGATAGTTGCATTAAGACTACTAAAACAGGTAACCAAATATCCCAAACTCTCATCTGGCACTCACAGTATGAATGTAAGGGATCTGTATCTAAATGTAGATATTTGGATATTGATTATAGTGTGTGCAAGCCAATATCAGGAGAGTCTAAATGTTTTGATCCCCAATTCCAACCCCGTACAATTTGGTTGGTAATTCGGAATAGTAACTCCCAGGGGACATTAATAAATAGGACTGTGATAAGCACCATACATTCCACGGGTATTCTACTATTTGATGCATGTAAGGCGATTTCGGGTAGTGGAAGACTTTGGAATGTATGTGGTAATCTTAAATGGGAACGAACTTATGGGTTTAATGATAAATACTTATGTCCCAGTAAAAGATCTACTGATCCTGATTGCCCAAATAGAGACTAACTTCTGCCCCTATTGGTCATGTGTAGGTTGGGCAACCTGGGAAAAACAGTGGATCAAGATATGATTATCCAAAGGTTGCCTACCACACCATACTGTAAAACTATGTGTGTAACCCCGTTCACATGACCATTTCCAATCTGCAGCACTTTATTGACAGGTTTGGAGGTCTGTTTGGGTTCCAAATATATGGCACAGGAGTAGATCCAGGAACAATAATATATGTAGGTCTTGAAACTGAGACAGTGGCAACTCAAACTCATCAGGTTTCTCATTCCTTCTATGAGGAGATGAGTATTGAGGATAAAATTCCCCATAATGTTAACAACCTATTTATTGATTTGGCTGAGGATTTTGCAGGTAGTCTTAATGTAACTAATTGCTATGTGTGTGGAGGTACTAATATGGGAGACCAGTGGCCATGGGAGGCAAAGGAAATATGGTACCCTGGCTCTGAGACATATGAACAACAGATACCTTTCCAGTCTGATCATCAAGTAAGTATTAGAAGTAAATTGGAATGGTGGTTAAAAACCTCCATTATAGGTCATGTTTGTATAGCCAGGAAAGGGACAATGTATAACACGTCTGTAGGTGAGCTAACTTGCTTGGGACAAAAAGCCTATAATGTTAATACTAAAAATCCTACTTGATGGTCAGCTTCAAATGTCTCGGAGCCTACTAATCCGTTTGCCAATTACACTCATTTAAAGGAGGTATGGTTTGACTTATCGGCTACATCTAGTTGGAAAGCCCCAGCAAATTTATACTGGATCTGTGGTAGGAAAGCTTATTCAGAGTTACCACAAGATTGGGAAGGGGCATGTGTATTAGGTATGCCAAAGCCATCCTTCTTCTTGTTGCCAATCGAAACAGGAGAGACCTTGGGAGTTAAGGTTTACGATGTAAATCATAAAAGGAGAGAGCATCCTTGAATATAGGTAGCTGGGAAGATAATGAGTGGCCCCCTCAACGTATTATTAATTATTATGGACCTGCTACTTGGGCAGAAGATGGCACTTATGGATATAGAACTCCGATATATATGCTCAACCGCATTATTAGACTACAGGCGGTAGTTGAGATTATTACTAATGAGACAGCTCAAGCGCTTAATCTTCTAGCTAAGCAAAATACCAGGATACCGTCAGCCATATACCAGAATAGGTTAGCCCTTGATTACTTACTAGCAGTAGAAGGAGGTGTATGCGGAAAGTTTAATCTAAGTAACTGTTGTTTGCACATAGATGATGAAGGGCAGACAGTGGCTGAACTTACAAGCCACATGGTTAAATTTGTGCATGTACCTACTCAGGTCTGGAATGGGTATAACCTAAGTAGTTGGTTTGGAAGTTGGTATGAGCAGCTTGGAGGAATTAAGACATTAGTAGGAGGAGTAGAATTTATTATATTTTTTTTGTGCCTCCTCCTGCCCTGTCTAATTCCACTAGTGGTAAGGTCCCTACGTATTATTATAGAGAGTACTATAGAGAGAAAGACAGCGGCTCATGTAATGGCTGTCTGGAAGATATGATCCCCTAGCCCGAAGAGAATATATTCAGGATGAAGAATGTTGAAGGAGTTTTTAAGATGCTTACAAGGTCTACTTTGGTTCAATGGCTACTTGAGAGATGTAGGTAAAACTGTGATTGGTGATGCATCTGGAATAATGTTATATCAGAGGCATCAAAGGGGGGAATGTGATGGGATTCCAGCATGGTCAAAATTTAGTAGGCCAAAATCTCCATGTGGCATATGTGTATGTTGTGTCAGTTGGTTAGCTACATGTAGCTAGGATACTGTCATCAGTGTACTGAGCATGTGCAGGAATGCAGGAACTGAAATTGCACTTATTTCCTTTGTCTTGGATGGGCCATGTGGTTTGACTAGATGTACAAGTCTATAGTCTGCTCATTGATTGGTTAAAGGTATATGTGGGTGTAGCTATTAATGGGAGGAGTTATAGTGCTATATAAGGAATGTACACTATGTGTTGGTCTCTCAGAATGTTGGAACAGGAGTTCATCTGAGACCCGATCGGTAATGTGAATAAAGGCCTGTTACTTCCTGAAGACCTGTGTCCAATATTTCTGTGTTTGGCTTCTGCATGCTTACACCGCAACAACATGACTACCCTCATGGGCTGGATTTTTCAGCTTGTTCTGCTATTTTTCATGTGAGATTTAAAATGAACTGCAATACCGGCGCCGGCCAGTAGGTGGCGCTGTGTATGGAGAGAGACAGGGATAGGAAGCTGCATCTATCCCTGCTTCTCTCTGCTGATTGAAACCGCAGGGGAGCAACACATGCAGCCAGAGACAGCCTACAGATCAGGTAAGTGAGGGATGGGGGGAGGGTTTGAGATAGCCTATAGATTTTTTTGGGGGGGCAGCAGCCTATAGATTAGGGAGTGAGGCTGGGGAGGGGGCAGAAGCCTATAGATTGTGGGAGGGGGCAGCAGCCTATAGATTAGGGGAGGTGGGGGCAGCAACCTATAGATTAGGGAGTGAGGCTGGGAGGGGGCAGCAGCCTATAGATTAGGGGAGTGAGGCATGGGGGGGCAGCAGCCTATAGATTAGGGGAGTGAGCATGGGGGGGCAGCCTATAGATTAGGGAAGTGAGCATAGGCGTGCGCAGCCTATTGCATTAGGGTGTGCACCCTAAAGCACAAACACACGCCATGTGTATATGTATATGTATGTGTGTATATATATATATATATATATATATATATACTGCTGTGTGAGGGTGCTGGTAGTGTGCTATGTGGGTGAGGGTGTTTTTGTGTGTGTTTGTGAGAGTGCTGTGTGTGAGGGTGCTGTTTGTGTGCTGTGTGTGAGGGAACTGGTAGTGTGCTGTGTGTGTGTGAGTGGGTGTTTGTGTGTGCGTGTTTGTTCGGGTCCTGTTAGTGTGCTGTTTGTGTGCTGTGTGTTTGTCAGGGTGCTGTTTGTGTGTGGGTGTGCTGTTTGTGTGTGTGTTTTGTGTGTTTATGAGGATGCTGTTAGTGTGCTGGGTGTGTGTGGGTGCTGTGTGTGCGAGGGTGATGTATGTGTGTGGGTGCTGTTTGTGGGCTGTGTGTGTGTGCTCTATGTTTGGGTGGAGGTGGGGGCAGATTAGTTAATATCCCAGTCCTGCTGCCTTCCCTGGTCTTTCAGTGGAGAGTGAACTCTAGCCCGGGTTCTCTGCTGCCTCCCTCCATGCTACTGTGGACCGGTGAGTAGAACTTTGATCTCCCCACTGGCCCGTGGAGGCTTAGACCAGAGCCGCCGCTCGGATAGCGTTGGCTCTGTATGAGCCGACCGAGGAGATCCAGAGATCTCCACTGCCGGTCTCAATCCATTGGCGTGCCGCAGGGATTAGGGTGTGCCCATGCACACCCGACACACCCCATGCGCACACCTATGGAAGTGAGGGATGGGGGAGACAGCCTACATGAAGAGTCAGCAAGGAGCAGGAAGGTAAAGTAAGAAAAGGAGAAGGAACAGAAATGAGCAGGAAGGGACATCAAGGAGCAGAAAGGGGCATCAAGGAGCTGGAAGGGACAGCAAGGAGCACAAAAGGTAAAGTAGGAGAAGGAGCACAAAGGAACAGAAATAACAGGAAGGGTCAGCAAGGAGCTGGAAGGTAAAGCAGCACAAAGGTAAAATAGAATGAGCAGAAAGGGTCAGAAATGAGCTGGAAGGGGCAGGAGGAGCACAAAGGTAAAATAGGAGAATGAGCAGGAAGGGCCTGCAAGGAGCAGGAAGGTAAAGGAGCAGAAAGAATCAGAAGGAGCACAAAGGTAAAGTAGGAGAAGGAGCAGAAAGGGACAGCAAGGAGCACAAAGGTAAAGTAGAAAAGGGAGCAGAAAGGGTCTGCAAGGAGCAGAAAGGGATCAGAATGAGAAAGGAGCAGAAGGGCGCAAAATAAGCAGAAAGTAGCAGAAGGGTAAAAGAGCAGAAGGGGCCAAGGATAGAAAACAGTGTCAGAAGAAGAAAAAAAAAAACAGTCAAATGAAGGAGAGGAAAAGGAGATTGGAGCAGGAAGGACAAATGAAGTGAACCCTCCTCTTTATTCTGGACACCACATCATAAGTCTTTGGTACCTGGGCCAGGCAGGGAAACGCTGGACCTTCTCATCTCCAAAGGTAACAAAATATCAGTATTAATGTGTTCACTTTTATTTACTGAGTGTCAGGAAGCGCAGAGTGCCGTTGGGTAGGGGTGTTGCTGATTGGCTAGAGCAGTCAGCTGGCACTCTAAGCCAATCAGTAGCTCCCCATTCATAAAAAAATAAAAATATTTTATGAACCGGGAACTAGCGATTGGCTTAGAGCGTCAACTGTCCACTCTAGCCAATCAGCGGCACCCATGCCTGACGTCAATCTGCACTTCCTGACACTCTGTTTCAGAAGCCAAATACCACTGAGCGACCCCTTAAAGGAAAGCGAGCACCCAGGGGTTTCCTGGCATCATAGCATTTTCATTTAGGTGAAATTGTTATGGTGACCAGAATGTTCCTTTAATTTGCTTAAAGGAACACTATAGTGTCAGGAATACAAACATATATTCCTGACACCATAGTTGTGAAAACGCTATTCACCCTGGATTTATGTGATAATGGCTATTCCCCTTCCCTTTCATGACACTGTCAAAAAGGGGCCAAGCATGGATGTCATTACAATTATGCCCCGCCCTGGAAAAATTCCTGCGGACGCCCATGACTACCCTGCTAGTGGGTTTTACATATTGAAATTATTTAACCCAGGGCTGTCCAACCTGCGGCCCCCCAGATGTTGCTGAACTACAACTCCCATGATTCCCTGGCTATCTGTTTCATTGAAAGAATCATTGTAGTTCAGCAACATTTGGGGGGCCGCAGGTTGGACAGCCCTGATTTAACCCAAGGTTTCCCTGTTTCATTTCACACATATATTTATATGGGACTCTACACACGCAGATGGGCCCTACGGCTGTCGGAACGCTATCACGGGCCTGCTATGTCTGTGCCCCCTTGATTGGCCTGCTATGTCTGTGCCTGTTTGAATGGCCTGCTATGTCTGTGCCTATTTGTTTGGCCAGCTTTGTCTGTGCCCATTCGTTTGGCCTGCTAGACCTGTGCCCTTCTGACGGGCCTGCTCTATCGGTTCTGAACCCCCTTTTGGCCCTTTTCACTGAGGAAAACCCAGTACCCACTAGTGACATGGAGATAGGTGGGTGTCCAGGCAAGTACCGATGCCATACTAACAAAGAGGACACCAGTATACGGCCACCTGAGTATGGTAGGAAGGGTGAACACCCTAAACCTCATGCCTGAAGGGCAAGATTTTTTATGAAGACCCCAGGCACGCAACCACGGTTTACACCAGCTCGGCGGCGGCACATCTCCAAGGAGAACTTCACACAGACGGGGACCAGTACTCCGACGCCTACAGGGGGACACAGTGTTTCCTTGTCTCTAACAACTAACCCTCTAGCTGCCTCCTGGTATCCATCTAGATATCGGTAGTTATTCTTGCGTAAGGTTAGCTCCTGGCCCTGTTCAGTGGGGCTTACTTGACTTGCCTTCTGGCCTGCTATTTACCTTCTATCCGAGATACGTATTTACTAGGCATGTGCATGGGGAAAATTTTCGGTTTGATTCGGCATTTCCGAAATTCAGGACTTTCGCAATTCGGGACTTCGGCAATTCGGCACTTCGGCAACTTCGGAACTTTGGCACTTCGGAAATTCGTCAACTTCGGAACTTTTTTTGCAGCCGCTTAGTAGATAACTCCCTAATTCCCACGGTATTAGGGAGTTATCTACCAAAAGGCTGAAAGACCTAAATTGGACCTAAAAATTACTTAGTATTAGTAAATGTTTCCCCTACTCGCTATACTGCGAGTAGGGGCATGTCTAGTAAACAGTGAGCAGCCTATGGCTGCTCACTGTTAAAAAATAAAAAAATAAAAATAGGGGGCCCCCACCCCTGAGCGGCAGGTGGGGGCCCTACAGAAAAATGAGGGGGGCCTAATGTTCTCCCCCCTGGCCCCCACCCCTGAGCGGCGGTTGGGGGCCCTAAATACTAATAATGTCCTAATATACTAATAATGTCCTAAATACCTAATGTCCTCCCCCTGGCCCCCACCCCTGGGCGGTGGGTGGGGGCCCTAAATACTAATAATGTCCTAATATACTAATAATGTCCTAAATACCTAATGTCCTCCCCCCTGGCCCCCACCCCTGAGGGGTGGGTGGGGGCCCTACAGTAAAATAAGGGGGGGACCTAATGTCCTCCCCCCTGGCCCCCACCCCTGAGCGGTGGGTGGGGGCCCTAAAAACTAATAAGGGGGAGAACCTAATGTCCTCCCCCCTGGCCCCCACCCCTGAGCGGCGGGTGGGGGCCCTAAAAAACACCCCCCAGGTGACCAGGGGTCCCCCCATAAAAAAAAATTAATGGGTGCGGCCCGCTCAGGCTATCAGCCGGACGCTGACACGGAATTCGGTCACATTATTAGAGAGCGCGGCTCTCTCATACACTCAACGCTCTACGGTGCCGTCCATTTGTTCATCACACAGGCTTGTACTGTTGTGTATCCAAATAATGATCTTTGTTATATTCAGAGGAAGCCCAAATTATTATTACAAGTGCACTTGGAGAAGCGAGAATTAGACACCAGACACCTGATGGTATTCAAAATAAGCCTCTGCCGTTTTATTCATCAGTTGGGTTTTATACATTAAAAAGTAAATGCTTACATGCAAATAGTCTTAGAACAGTAATATGAATGTAAGTACAGATAAGACATAGGGATGAACGTAATGTACACAAAACAAATAAGTTCCAAGGTAAGAAAGAACAAAAAGATTAGAGAAGAGACATCTCAGGTGGGGGCTCTCTGCTCCCGGAACTAGACATATATGGTCTTAAGTTTTGTGTTAAGCATCAAGCATTTCCTGAGTCCAAGTTAGCCAATTTTAATATAGGATATCATTATATGACACCTATAAGCTTGAGCCTTGGAATCAAAAATTCTATCACAGTACCTGTACAGGACAACGATGACTGCATAGAGGGGCATCCCTCCTGTATTCAATCAGATCTAACGACCGTGCTACCGATTTCGTTATAGAGGGCTGCCTGATCATGCAGGATATACATATTTAGACTGGATCCTTCTATTTCATCTCCTGTAATGGATCTACTGGATCCGGACCACTGTACCACACGCGAGAAATACTCACAGAGGTTTAATGGGGGGAGACTCCCACTTATTTACATACACTCCTGGAGACGGTATGGCTAACGGATGAGCCTCGGGTATTACAAGAGTGCAGGTTTGGTATATTCTGCGCTATATAAAACAGACAGTTGCATTCTGTTTCGCTTATCCGGACCATTGCGAACACACTGCGCAGACAGTTTTTCCCATATCAAGATGACATGAGATACTGAGACATTCATGGAGCAAACGAGCACTGTTTTGCTCAGGTAACAAGACTAGGGAAGGCCCACTACCCGGTCTGCAGGTACACCATATGCATGGATCGCATGGTAAGACCGGAAACCCCGGTTGTCTTGAGTTCCCTGGTTATTACAATCTTGGGATAAGATGGCAGGACTGCCCCTGCTCCTCTGAGCACATACCTGGAGAACATGGTTCGGAGATGGAGGGCCCTCCGTCTATACTCTATATCCCTCACGGGAGCCGTCTTGGTTTGGGTTCGCACTAACCCACTTTTTCTACTATCATCAAGGAGACCTACGAAACTCTATGGAGGAACCCGGTGTGCCCCGACTCCTACACGGACGTCAGTCAGGTCGCAACCTGACTTGAGGAGTACGGCTCAGGATGTGTAGCAGACTCAGATAGGGCTGCCGACATTCTCAAACGGGACAACACATGATTCGGACGGCTGAGGCTAGACCCTTCTTTTTTCGCTATATCTGCTCTCTGGAGTCACCTGTCGTGAGCGAACTTTACGCTTTGCCTGCGTATTGGAGAACGCTATGTGTTCACGGGACTCCAAGCTAAGAAGGGAGGTATCCCTCTATAGGGAGACTTTGACTTCGATTATCGAACTCTCATTCCTGGGTCCCCTGACCTAGGGCCTACTCTGAGAGATATGTGCCCGGACAGCCAGGGGTACAGGGATCTAGGGGTCTCACTATATTATACCTTATCTTGTACGTGGCATGTAGACCAGGAACCCCTACACAAATTTTCATAGGTCGGGCATGGAACAAGATCGTACGATGGGTAATCTGACTATTTCACTCTCTCACTACAGCACGAGAGGACTCTTCATGTTATACAGGTCCCAATCACCATTGGATCAGTACATCTTATCACTCTTAGACAATGACATCTGGATGGAAATCTCAACTCCGGTTTACGTTTTCCATCCCTTTGAATATTTCCAGGACCCACTATTCCCATAATAGTCGACCACCGTTCCACCACACAAGTTCCGTTTAGGATCCTGACTGGACGTCCATTTTTGGAGTCCTTTCTCTACCGCAGCCGAGGATTACACAGTCCATTTGGAATATTGGAATCACGTAGGATACGGATAGTTTGACCACACTCTTGCCTGCATAATACATTTATTTTCGGATGACACATCTCACCGGGTAGGCCATGAGGGAACGAAAGATCCTACTCGGTTCTATTACGGAATTGGTGGTGGACTTAGGTGCATTCCTTGAGATTGGAGATCTACCTGCAAGGCTACATCGTTGGGTGACCCTGGCATGATCAGAGGAGCCACCTTACACATCAAGAGTTGAGACATGGTGGCAGTGTCTTCTCGCGGCCCTAAGTCCTCAAATGACCTTCGACATCTTACAACTACAGAAAAATGGCTAATAGGCCAGTGTGACGAGACCAATCTCGCCACATTGCATTGGAGAAGCCTGGTTGCTCGCCTGTTGCCTTTGGATTATGGCCCCATGTTAAAAGGCTTGATTTTCCCCTGCAAAGACACAAAAGCCGGGTCATTTGGTGCTTGCCCTGTTTGAGCAGTGATACCCCAGATAGCTACGCCATGGAGCCCATTCGTATAACGAAAGACTATGGGAAAGACTTTGGCTCCATGGCAATTGAACTGTATGTGTGTGCTCTGAGCGCCATTCAGTAATAATGTGCACTCAGATCTGAGCTATCTGGGGATATGTTGAATGTACCTGTTTTGTGCAATGGCTGCACAGTTATATGTTTTTATGTGTTTTATTGTCTTTTGCTGCCATGTGTTCAATGGAGTTTTGCCTCTGTCCTTGGAGATAATTGGATTACTTCACAATTATCTCCAGGATAGAAGACTCTGTGGAACTGGTTTTGGGCAGAAAAGCCATGCTTCCTTTGGTCACAAAGGACTACGATCTTTTGAACCACTGGACCAATTTGGATGATTTTGACATACGTTTGTATTTGGAGTATGCTGATTCTGAAAATGTTTTTCATGTTTTATGTGAATGTGATGCATACTTTTCAAGTTATGAATAATGTGGAAAAATTGTATTTCTCTGCTTGTTATAATTACATTATCCATTGGGTAAGGTAATTGTATCACAGGCAGAGGGGAGGATTTTGCGTGGGAGTGTCTGAGTGTATTGTATGTGTTTATTGGTTGTGTTCCAAAACCCGGTTGGTGGTACTAATGTGAAAGAATGTGTACATAAGCACCATAAACCCACAGCTCTGACTGTTCACTGCTTGATCCTCAACACAGAGCTTTGTCTTGTTCTTAGGGGGATTTATTGTATGCTGTTCCAGTTTGACTGCTAGGAGTGTAAACCTATTCGTATTGTTTTTCCTATTCGGCTGTTTAAGGCATTCATATGGTTTCCTGTTCGGGAGATTGGTGTTCTGCAGTAGCTGTGCCTGTGCATCTGAAAGGGGAATATCGCCTAAACGGTTTTTAACCTCTTGTGGGCAAAACTGTCCGTTACAGCCAGCTTGGCAGCTCATGGACCGGCTGGTAGGAAATAGGTCGCAACCCCATGTACAATGCATTTATAAGCGGATGGTGTTTTTTCCGTATTTGGGATGCTTCGTCAGCTGGCATCTTCATCGATCGATCTACTGTCATTTATCGCGGTTGGAAAGTCCATTTAGGATTGCTCGGATAGCTCCCGGAATAGGTAGCAGCGAAACAAACAGCGTTGGATTTGTTGACTGAGCGGTAAAACAGCAAATACAAAGCCTCCTGGCATGTTATAAAATTGTAGATTATGCTAGCTTTAGTGTACCTATAATCTTAATTTTATTAATGACAGGAGGCAAGTATTTCCCACCCGTTCTTAACCCTCCCTTGTTTAATTTTAAAAGTTTGGATTAATCAGGTACGTATGCAAGTCTGCTTGTTGTCTCTGCTACCTGTCACCTGTTCTTATGTATATTTTTTCATAAGTAGGTTTGGGATATCTACATATTAAGGTACTTAGGGTACTCTTTATATAGAAAAGATAGGGAAGGTAAGAAAGGGGGAGGGGTGGCCCTGTATGTGAAGCATAGCATAAAATCTAGCCTAATAAAAGTTAGTGAGGCAAACAGAGTCCGTTTGGGTTACGTTAGAATTTGGTAATCACACAGTAACTCATGTAGGTGTGATTTATAGGCCCCCAGGACAAATTGAAGAGTTAGATAATCTACTAGTTGAGGAAATAGCTAAAATGACAATGAAGGGGGAAGTTATCATCATGGGTGACTTTAATCTTCCTGATGTAAATTGGAAAACAAAATTAGCTACTTGTGCCAGGAGCACACATATTCTAAACTCCCTACTGGGATTGTCTCTAAAACAAGTTGTTGAGGAGCCAACTCGTAAAGAGGCCATACTAGATTTAGTGTTAACAAATGGAGATTTGGTATCAGATATTACTGTAGGTGAAAGTTTAGGATCCAGTGATCATCAGTCAGTGTGGTTTAATATAAGAACAGAGACCTGAGTCACACCACACAAAAACAAAAGTTTTAGACTTTAGAAAAACAGACTTTTCTAAAATTAGAATATGTGTAGAGGAGTCATTATCAGACTGGAGCAATTTAATAAGAGAAATGGGATTATTTAAAAGTTGCACTATTGAAGGCAACAGAAAATTGCAATAGGCTTGTCAGTAAAAGCAAAAAATTCAAGAAACCACTGTGGTACTCCGCAGATGTGGCCAATATAGTTAAAAACAAAAAGTTAGCATTTAGGAATTATAGAAAAAAACAGAGTGAGGAAGACAAAATGATCTATAAGATTAGGCAGAAAGAGGCTAAGCAAGTTATAAGAGCTTCCAAATCACACACAGAAGAGAAAATAGCACAGTCAGTAAAAAAGGGGGACAAAACATTTTTACATAAATGAGAAAAGAAAAGTAAAACAAGGATAAGTTAGATTAAAAACAAAAGAAGAAAGGGATGTAGAAGAGGATAAAGGTCTAGCTTACTGCCTCAATGAATATGTTTGTTCTGTATTTACAGATGAAAATGAAGGAAAGGGACCTCAGTTAGGAAAAAGGATAAAAGTCATTTATTACACGTGAGTTTACAGAGGAAGAGGTTCTATTTCAACTGTCAAAAGTAAAGACAAATAAGTCAATGGGACCTGATGGAATACACCCTAAGCTATTAAAAGAGCTTAGTGGTGTACTAGCAAAACCATTAACAGATTTATTTAACCAATCATTGTTAACAGGAGTAGTCCCAGAAGATTGGAAGTTAGCGAATGTTGTGCCCATTTACAAGAAAGGTAATAGGGAGGAGTCGGGCAACTATAGGCCAGTAAGCCTTACTTCAGTAGTGGGGAAAGTGATGGAAACCATGTTAAAGGATAGGATTGATGAACATCTAAAAACACATGGATTTCAAGATCAGAGACAACATGGGTTTACTTCAGGGAGATGATGCCAAACTAATCTTATTGATTTTTTTGATTGGGTAACTAAAATTATAGATCAGGGTGGTGCAGTAGACATTGCTTACCTAGATTTCAGTAAGGCTTTTGACACTGTTGCACATAGAAGGCTTATCAATAAACTGCAATCTTTAAGTTTGGATTCCAATATTGTTGAATGGGTAAGGCAGTGGCTGAGTGACAGGCAACAGAGGGTTGTAGTTAATGGAATATATTCGAAGCTTGGACTTGTCACCAGTGGGGTACCTCAGGGATCTGTACTTGGACCCATTCTCTTTTAATATTTTTATTAGTGATATTGCAGAAGGTCTTGATGGTAAGGTATGTCTTTTTGCTGATGATACTAAGATATGTAACAGGGTTGTGTTCCAGGAGGGATAAGCCAAATGGCAAATGATTTAGGTAAACTAGAAAAATGGTCAGAATTGTGGCAACTGACATTTAATGTGGATAAGTGCAAGATAATGCATCTTGGACGTAAAAACCCAAGGGCAGAGTACAGAATATTTGATAGAGTCCTAACCTCAACATATGAGGAAAGGGATTTAGGGGTGATTATTTCTGATGACTTAAAGGTAGGCAGACAATGTAATAGAGCAGCAGGAAATGCTAGCAGAATGCTTGGTAGTATAGGGAGAGGTATTAGCAGTAGAAAGAGGGAAGTGCTCATGCCATTGTACAGAACACTGGTGAGACCTCACTTGGAGTATTGTACACAATACTGGAGACCGTATCTTCAGAAGGATATTTATACCTTAGAGAGGGTTCAGAGAAGGGCTACTAAACTGGTTCATGGATTGCGGGATAAAACTTACCAGGAAAGGTTAAAGAATCTTAACATGTATAGCTTGGAGGAAAGACGAGACAGGGGGGATATGATAGAAACATTTAAATATATAAAGGGAATCAACACAGTAAAGGAGGAGACTATATTTAAAAGAAGAAAAACTACCACAACAAGAGGACATAGTCTTAAATTAGAGGGACAAATGTTTAAAAATAATATGAGGAAGTATTACTTTACTGAGAGGGTAGTGGATGCATGGAATAGCCTTCCAGCTGAAGTGGTAGAGGTTAACACAGTAAAGTAGTTTAAGCATGCATGGGATAGGCATAAGGCTATCCTAACTATAAGATAAGGCTAGGGACTAATGAAAGTATTTAGAAAATTGGGCAGACTAGATAGGCCGAATGGTTCTTATCTGCCGTCACATTCTATGTTTCTTTTGGTTGCTACATTGGGTACCTACATGTTTATTCAGAGTACATTTCATTGGATAATCAACCTGTTCGATTCTGTTTTTCTCTCGTTTCAGTTTACAGTCCATCAACGCTATCTGGTTTGGCAGATGTTCGGGTCCAGCGGGTTCAGCCGAACTTTGAAAAAAAGTCCGGGTTCGGGATCGAACTTGACCCCGAACCCCATTGAAGTCAGTGGGGACGCGAACTTTTGGGCACAAAAATGTCTCTAAAAAACTCCTGGCATGGGCTAGAGGACTGCAAAAGGAAGTAAAATGGGGGTAAGAGTAGGACAAGTGCCCTGCAAACAAATGTGGATAGGGAATTCACTTAAAAATAACATAAAATAAGCAGCTGCTTAGTAGATAACTCCCTAATTTACACGGTATTATTGAGCTATCTTACAAAAGGCTGAAAGACCTAAATTGGTCTTTCAGCCACATTTACTAATACTAAGTAATGATTACTTAGTATTAGTAAATTTTGCCCCTACTCGCTATACTGTGAGTAGGGGTGTGTCTAGTAAACAATAAAAAAAAAAAAAACCTATTGCCCCCACCCCTGAGCGGCAGGTGAGGGCCCGAAATAACAATAAGGGGGAGGACTTACAGTCCTCCTCCCCGGCCCCCACCCCTGAGCGGCGGGTGGGGGCCCTAAATAACAATAGCGGGGGGACCTAATGTCCTCCCCCCTGGCCTCCACCCCTGAGCGGTGGGTGGGGGCCCTAAATAACAATAAGGTGGGGACCTAATGTCCTCCCCCCCCCAGCCCACACACCTGCGTGGCGGGTGGGGGCCCTAAATAACAAAAAGGGGGGGACCTAATGTCCGCCCCCACCCCTGCGCGGCGGGTGGGGGCCCTAAATAACAATAACGGGGAACGACCTAAACCCACAAACCTCTAGTCACCCCCCTCCCTTCCAAAAAATTACCCCTACCTATCCCCCTCATACTAAAAATAATGAAGGGGGACCCTTATCTAAATACCTGTTTAAAAAAAAAATAGACTTACCATTTGATGTTTTCTTTCTTCTAAAATCTTCCTTTTTCAGCCCCAAAAAAGGCCAAATAAAAATTTATTTTAAAAGCGTGTCGCGGGTGGGGGCTCAGGAGAGGGGAATTTTTTTTAACAGTGAGCAGCCACAGGCTGTTTAATAGACATGCCCCTACTAGCTGGGTCACATGCTGCACTGGCCAATCACAGCCATGCCATTAGTAGGCATGGCTGTGATGGCTTCTAAGGGCACATGAGTCAAACGCTTGTTGATTGGCTGCCCTGCAGCCTTTCAAAACTCGTCATTAAATTGCCGAACACCGAACTCCAACCCGAACATACAGTGATATGTCCGTGTTCGGGTCCGGGGTCCAAAAAAACGTAATGTTCGGTACGAATCCGAACTTTTCAGTTCGGGTTCGCTCAACTCTACTTAGGAGATGTTGCTGAACACATATTGGGGTGTTCTTTGGCAGTAACACTTAAAGTTCTTCGTGCATGTATTCTTAAATTGCTATGTGTTAAAAAAAAATCACCAATTATTAGTTAATTTTGAAAAAAGTGGTTTGGCAATAGCAAAGTGCTACTTGTACTTATTGCCCTATAACTTTACAAAAAAAATAAAACAACATGTTCACATTGGGTATTTCGAAAATCAGGACACAATTTAGAAACTATTTAGCATGGGTGTTTTTTGGTGGTTGTAGATGCGTAACAGATTTTGGGGGTCAAAGTTTGAAAAGTGTGTTTTTTTTACATTTTTTCATAATCTTTTATAAAAAATTTTATAGTAAATTACATGATATGATGAAAATGGTATCTTTAAAAAAATGACTAGAAAAACAGTATAGTGTGGGTACAGTAAATGAGTAAGAGGAAAATTATAGCTAAACACAAACACCGCAGAAATGCAAAAACAGCCCTGGTCGCAAACGGTAAGAAAATTGAAAAGTGGTCCGGTCACTAAGGGGTTAATACGCTGCTGAAAGAGAATGCACTATTTTATATTTGGCGTGTTCAGAATCCATATCTAAGAGATGAGTCTTTTTATTCATGGCCCCATGATTCACAATCAAGAATTGACCTAGTTTTGGGCTACCAAAACTTATTAGAAAGAGTAAAGAAAATTCAAATCAGACCCATGATCTGGTCAGATCACAACACTGTTTTTATGGAAATAAAAGACAATAAAAAGTAGTACCCTAAAGCAACATGGAGGTTTGATGAAACCATTTTAGCAAATAAAGAGAATAGAGAGTTTTTAGAAAAGATGTCAACAACTCAACATGTTTCTTCAATGAGAACCAAACCACAGAGGTTAGAGAGGTAACAATTTGGTGTACATATAAGACGGTGATTAGAGGACACTGTATAAAATTTATGAAAATTTTTAAAAAAAGAAAGCAGGACAAAGCTTATCAGAGCTTTACATCCAATTATCTAAAATATCCAATGACCTTAAGATAAATTCCAATAAAGAAAATCATATTAAGTTGAGGGAAATTAAAAATAAAAACTAGAACCATAGAAAGAATAGATAATATGCTAAAGATGAAAGCAAAGTTCTATTACAGAAGTAAGCGAGCAGATCGGATATTAACTAACCAACTGACAAAAAAAGATCAACTAATAGAATTGATAAAATAATGCAGGCTAATGAAGTGTATGTAGCACCGGGGGAAATAGTAAAAAAACAATATGATTTACCTAAGATAAACAGAGAAAGTCAAATTGATAAATATGTTTCAAAGTTAAATCTTCCAAAGATTTCTACAGAACAACTTAAAATAATAAATAAAGAAATTACAAAAGAAGAGGTAGAAGAAGCTATAGACAATTTGGTTCAATTTAAGACTCTGGGGCCAGATGGATTTAGTAATGGTTTTTCTCAAAGTAATAAAAAAGATAATATCAGACAATCTAACTAAGACTTTTAATAATGCGGCTAAATATATGTTAAAAGCCAATATATTAGCTATCTTAAAGTCAGGTAAAGAGCCCTCAGATATGAAAAGTTATCGTCCCATCTCGCTTATTAATGTCGATGTCAAATTATATGCCTCTATAATTGCAGCTAGAATTAAAACGGTTCTAACAGATCTTATACATTCTGATCAAATTGGTTTTGTACCAGGTACAGTTGCAAGAAAAAGTATGTGAACCCTTTGGAATGATATGGATTTCTGCACAAATTGGTCATAAAATGTGATCTGATCATCAGCTAAGTCACAACAATAGACAATCACAGTCTGCTTAAACTAATAACACACAAAGAATGAAATGTTGCCATGTTTTTATTGAACACACCATGTAAACATTCACAGTGCAGGTGGAAAAAGTATGTGAACCCCTAGACTAATGACATCTCCAAGAGCTAATTGGAGTGAGATGTCAGCCAACTGGAGTCCAATCAATGAGATGAGATTGGAGGTGTTGGTTACAGCTGCCCTATAAAAAAAACACACCAGTTCTGGGTTTGCTTTTCACAAGAAGCATTGCCTGATGTGAATGATGCCGCGCACAAAAGAGCTCTCAGAAGACCTACGATTAAGAATTGTTAACTTGCATAAAGCTGGAAAGGGTTATAAAAGTATCCCCAAAAGCCTTGCTGTTCATCAGTCCACGGTAAGACAAATTGTCTATAAATGGAGAAAGTTCAGCACTGCAGCTACTCTCCCTAGGAGGGGCTGTCCTGTAAAGATGACTGCAAGAGCACAGCGCAGACTGCTCAATGAGGTGAAGAAGAATCCTAGAGTGTCAGCTAAAGACTTACAAAAGTCACTGGCAAATGCTAACATCCCTGTTAGCGAATCTACAATACGTAAAACACTAAACAAGAATGGATTTCATGGGAGGATACCACAGAGGAAGCCACTGCTGTCAAAACAAAACATTGCTGCACGTTTACAGTTTGCACAAGAGCACCTGGATGTTCCACAGCAGTACTGGCAAAATATTCTGTGGACAGATGAAACCAAAGTTGAGTTGTTTGGAAGAAACACACAACACTATGTGTGGTGAAAAGAAGGCACAGCACACCAATGTGACGGAACGCTGGCACTCCGACTGAGTACCTCTGCCAATCGATGCGCCTAGTGCTCGCTGAGGACTCCAAGCACTCCACCCGACACCATCAGCACTGCAGACCTCACTTCCAGCGATACAGCTGCGCCGGGGTCTCGCCGTCTCCACCCACCCTGTATCCACGACCAGGATCCAGCTCCCAGTGGGTGAACCTCTCCTAAATCCAGAGAGCGTAGCAGGAACAAATCAAGCTATTGCAAGAGTTTACTCTGGGGAGTAAGTGATTATAGCAATCCCCAGAGTGTAGTTTTCCAATCCCCCAAACATGAGCCAGTGCTTAATGCTGGAACAAGACTTTACTGGAAGTAACAACAACAGGTATTCAAGCTACAGTTTCTTTTATGCCCTGCTCCCATGCAGGGGAGGGACACACACACGCTATCTACAGTAGCCAATAAAACAGAGGTTACAGCCCACACAAAATCCTCCCCTCTGCCTGTAATTCAATTATCTTATACAATAGAAGATGCAATTATCACAGGTAGGAAAAATACAGTTTTTACAGCATATTCATAACTTCTAAAATATACATCACATTCACATAAATAATTATATATTCACAATCAATCCATTCAGGGAAACAACATATCAAAAAATGGCATGAATCAGACCAGGGGTTCAGAAGTTAGTAAAGTATCTTTTGGGGCCTGGCTAGCAGCATGGCCCAAACTGGTTTTACAGAGCCCTCTTTCCTGGAGACAATGGGGAAAATAATCCAATTATCCAGGGATAGAGGCAGACTCCATTGAGCACATGTTCCCAGTAAAACACTAAAAGGATACAAAAATACATAACTCCTATCATACTGAATTGAACGGGCCAAATCTCCCAGGATCCATAGTCACAGGGCAAAAGGCGGGCAAAGCAGTCCTCTCCAGGCACAAGTGGCGAAGGGCACTTCGTCACAGTAATAAATCCATGAATAAAGTAGCAGGGAGGGAAAGTATCGAATGAATGGAGGGGGATTCTTCACAATCAACATCAAAACCTCACCCCAACTGTGAAGTATGGTGGTGGGGGCATCATGGTTTGGGGCTGCTTTGCGGCATCAGGGTCTGGACGGATTGCTATCATTGAAGGAAAAATGAATTCCCAAGTTTATCAAGACATTTTGCAGGAGAACTTAAGGCCATCTGTCTACCAGCTGAAGCTCAACAGAAGATGGGTGTTTCAACAGGATAAGGAACCAAAGTATAGAAGTAAATCAACAGAATGGCTTAAACAGAAGAAAATACGCCTTCTGAAGTGGCAAAGTCAGAGTCCTGACCTCAACCCGATTGAGACGCTGTGGCATGACCTCAAGAAAGCGATTCACACCAGACATCCCAAGAATATTGCTGAACTGAAACAGTTCTGTAAAGAGGAATGGTCAAGAATTACTGCTGACGGTTATGCAGGTCTGATCTGCAACTACAGGAAATGTTTGGTTGAAGTTATTGCTGCCAAAGGAGGTTCAACCAGTTATTAAATCCAAGGGTTAACATACTTTTTCCACCTGCACTATGAATGTTTACATGGTGTGTTCAATAAAAACATGACAACATTTCATTCATTGTGTGTTATTGGTTTAAGCAGACTGTGATTGTCTATTGTTGTGACTTAGATGATGATCAGATCACATTTTATGACCAATTTTTGCAGAAATCCATATCATTCCAAAGGGTTCACATACTTTTTTTCTTGCAACTGTAGAATAGCTAGTAATAATGTAAGAAGGCTGATTGACTATAGACCTAGCGGACCAGGGAAAGAGGCCCCTCATGAACCTGTCGTTAGATGCCTAAAAGGCCTTTGACAGGGTCAGCTGGGGCTTCATGGAAAAGATTCTTGAAACATTTGGCCTTGTAGGATGGATACTGTGAAGAATCCCCCTCCATTCATTCGATACTTTCCCTCTCTGCCACTTTATTCATGGATTTATTACTGTGACGAAGTGCCCTTCGCCACTTGTGCCTGGAGAGGACTGCGTGCCCGCCTCTTGCCCTGTGACTATGGACCCTGGGAGATTTGACCCGTTCAATTCAGTATGATAGGAGTTATGTATTTTTGTATCCTTTTAGTGTTTTACTGGGAACATGTGCTCAATGGAGTCTGCCTCTATCCCTGGATAATTGGATTATTTTCCCCATTGTCTCCAGGATAGAGGGCTCTGTAAAACCGGTTTGGGCCAGATAGCCATGCTGCCAGCCAGGCCCCAAAAGATACTTTACTAACTTCTGAACCCCTGGTCTGATTCATGCCATTTTTTGATATGTTGTTTCCAGGGGTCAAGTCCTGGGGAAAAAAGTGTGGGAACTCACCCAAGATTCCTGCCCCCCCCCCAAAAAAAAATCATTTACACTCCTATGCATATAGTGCAGTGCAGGGTGTGTATAATGATGTAGTGTGTTTGTAGTGAATGCAGAGTGTGTATAATGAATGTAGTGTGTTTGTAGTGAGTGCAGAGTATGAATAATGAATGAGGTGTGTTTGTAGTGAATGCAGAGTGTGTATAATGAATGTAGTGTGTTTGTAGTGAGTGCAGTGTGAATAATAAATGTACTGTGTTTGTAGTGAATGCAGAGTGTGTATAATAAATGTATTGTGTTTGTAGTGAATGCAGAGTGTGTATAATGAATGTAGTGTGTGCATAATGAATGCAGAGTGTGTATAGTGAATGTAGTGAGTGCAAAGTGTGTATAGTGAATGTAGTGAGTGCAGAGTGTGTATAGTGAATGTAGTGTGTTTGTAGTGAGTGCAGAGTGTGTATAATGAATGCAGTGTGTGTAGTGAGTGCAGAGTGTGTATAATGAATGTAGTGTGTTTGTAGTAATTGCAGATTGTGTATAATGAATGCAGTGTGTATAATGAATGTAGTGTGTTTGTAGTGAGTGCAGTGTGTATAATAAATGTAGTGTGTTTGTAGTGAGTGCAGAGTGTGTATAGTGAATGTAGTGAGTGCAGTGTGTATAGTGAATGTAGTGTGTTTGTAGTGAGTGCAGATTGTGTATAATGAATGCAGTGTGTGTAGTGAATGTAGTGTGTTTGTAGTGAGTACAGATTGTGTATAGTGAATGTAGTGAGTGCAGAGTGTGTATAGTGAATGCAGTGTGTGTAGTGAGTGCAGAGTGCAGGGCCGAGTGAGTGCAGAGTGTCATGGGCCTGACGGTCCTGGGGGCCCGGACTGCTCATTTGTGCACATATAGATAGTGATTATAGCTATCTATATGTTCACCTGCGGGGGCAGACTCGGGGGCGGGCCCAGGGGGCCCACACTTTGAACTGTGTCAGGGGCCCCAAAATTTCTGATGGCAGCCTTGGCAGAGTGTGTACAATTAATGCAGTGTGTGCATAATGAATGCAGAGTGTGTATAGTGAATGTAGTGAGTGCAAAGTGTGTATAGTGAATGTAGTGTGTTTGTAGTGAGTGCAGAGTGTGTATAATGAATGCAGTGTGTGTAGTGAGTGCAGAGTGTGTATAATGAATGTAGTGTGTTTGTAGTAAGTGCAGATTGTGTGTAATGAATGCAGTGTGTGTGTGCTGGAAGATGCGTGTGTGCTGGAAGATGTGTGTGTGTGTGTGTGTGTGTGGAAAATGTGTGTGTGCTGGATGATGTGTGTGTGCTGGATGATGTGTGCGTGTGCTGGATGATAGGAGGGGAAGCATTTTTTTTTTAAATTTATGTGTTTATATATATATTTTTTTATTCCCCCTTCCCTGCTTCTTACCTTGCCAGGGAGGGGGGAGATCGCCTGGTGGTCCGGTGGTATGGTGGAGAGAGCCAGCCGGTGCACACGGGGGTCCAACACACTCTGTGTTCCCTCTCCCGGCCCTTTGTATATCTCATTCTTCATACCACAACCTTTGTGTTTCTCTTAGTTCCTCATCAGCCCCTTTGTGTGTCTCTTTTCTCCTCACAGCCCTTTTGTGTCTCTTTCTTCCCCCCAGCCCCTCTGTGTGTCTCTTTCTTTCCCCCAGCCACTTTCTGTGTCTCTTTCTCCCACCACGAGCCCCTTTGCCTGGCTTTTTCCTCCCAAACACAACAGACATAGATATACAGGTACAAATACATACATGCATAAAGGCACAACCATACAGGCACATAGTCATAAAAGGTACACAAACAAACACAGTCATACAAGCAACCAGTCATGCACAGACAGTCATACAGAGACACACAGACGGTCATACAGAGACACGCAGACAGTCATACAGAGACATGAAGACACAGGCATACAGAGACATGAAGACACAGTCATACAGTGACATAAAGATAAAGTCATACAGAACAAGGCATACAGACACAGTTAGACAGAGAAATATGGACACAGTCATACAGAGATTTACACACAGTCATACAGAGACAAACAGACGAAAGTCATACAGAGACATACATAAACAGACATATACTGCTAGTGATGAGAGGAGGAGAGGGATGGCTGCTAGTGATAGGGGGAGATAAGGGATGGCTGCTAGGGATGGGAGGGAGAGAGGGGGATGGCTGCATGTGATGGGAGGGAGAGAGGATGATAGCTGCTAGTAACAGAGAGAGGAGGATTGCTGTTTGTGATAGGGGTGAGAGTAATGGTGGGTAGTGATGGGGAGAATGTGTGGCTGCTAGTGATTGGGGAGAAGGGGATGGCTGCTAGCGATAGGGGTGAGTGAAGGATGGCTGCTAGTGATGGGGAGATTGGATGGCTGCTAGTGATGGGGGAGAAGGGGATGGCTGCTAGTGATAGGGGTGAGTGAAGGATGGCTGCTAGTGATGGGGAGATTGGATGGCTGCTAGTGATGGGGGAGAAGGGGATGGCTGCTAGTGATAGGGGTGAGTGAAGGATGGCTGCTAGTGATGGGGAGATTGGATGGCTGCTAGTGATGGGGGAGAAGGGGATGGCTGCTAGTGATAGGGGTGAGTGAAGGATGGCTGCTAGTGATGGGGAGATTGGATGGCTGCTAGTGATGGGGAGAGGATGGCTGCTAGTGATGGAGAAGGGGATGGCTGCTAGTGATAGGGGTGAGTGAAGGATGGCTGCTAGTGATGGGGAGATTGGATGGCTGCTAGTGATGGGGGGAGTGGAAGCATCAGAAGAATAGAAGTGAGGTGGCACTGTTGGACCAATAAAACACAGAGCTCCACATGAACTATAAGATTTAGCTCTGTGGAGCTCTGTGCTAGATATAGAATTATATCATGAAAAAATAAATAAAACATGGCTGCTTACCGTTGGTGGTGTAAGTAGCTGAAAAGAGATGTTCTTAGCTCTCCCTGCTCGGTAATCCTCTAGCAGGGTCTGACAGGAAGTGTTTTCAGCTCTCCCTGCTCGGTAATCCTCTAGCAGGGCCTGACAGGAAGTGTTCTCAGCTCTCCCTGCTCGGTAATCCTCTAGCAGGGTCTGACAGGAAGTGTTCTCAGCTCTCCCTGCTCGGTAATCCTCTAGCAGGGTCTGACAGGAAGTGATGTAAAACGCCCCGCCCACTGCAGGCTTCACTCCTCAGTAAGCTACCGCGGGGGAGAGTAGTGTGAGCCGGCACATCTCCTGCATCGTGACAGCCATTATACCACCAACAGCAGACAGTGTATTGTGGGCGGCACTGTGCTGGGACTGGGAGAAATGAGGCAGCACAGCGACATTGCGCCCCCTGTGAACACCTGTCCTGCAGGATCACTAGCGGGAACGGCGTTCCCATGCGTTCCTGCAGGACTCGAGCCCTGGTTGTTTCCCTGAATGGATTGATTGTGAATATATAATTTTTATGTGAATGTGATGTATATTTTAGAAGTTATGAATATGCTGTAAAAACTGTATTTTTCCTGCTTGTGATAATTGATCTTCTATTTTATAAGATAAATGAATCACAGGCAGAGGGGAGGATTTTGTGTGGGAGTGTCTGTGTGTTGTACGTGTTTATTGGTTGTTTTCCAAAACCCTGTGGGGGCTACTAATGTGTAAGAATGTGTATATAAGAACAATAAACCCACAGCTCTGTCTGTTCCTGCTTGACCCTCAAAACAGAGCCTTGTCTCGTTCTTGGGGGGATTTATTGTATGCTGTTCCAGTTCGACTTCTAGGAGTGTAAACCTATTCGTATGGTTTTTTCTATTCGGCTGTTTACGGCATTCATATGGTTTCCTGTTTGGCGGTTTGGTGTCTTTGGTAGCTGCTTGTATATCTGGAAGGGGAATATCTCCTAAATGGCTTTTAACCCCTGTTATGCCTGGGGGTGCCATTACAGATACAAAGAGTGATTATGCCATTATATCATGCCCCCTTAACAAGGATTATAGGTCCTGACATATGTGCTTCTTGGTTCGAACTTAAAAATGGAATGAAACAGGGTTGTCCCCTGTCTCCTATCCTATATATTTTAACAGTTGAAGCGTTTGTATCTAGAATAAGAGATATGAACCAACATGAGGGAGTTAAAATTCCCCAGGGAGAAGTACAGATTTTGCTATACACGGATTATATACTTATTTATATCCCCAATCCCATGATTAACCTACCCAAAATCTTTATCTTGGATGACTATGGTGATTCCTCTAACTATAAGTTTAATAACTCAAAATCTGTAGCACTGTACAAAAATATAGAAACACTTGAAATAAATATAATCCAACAGAAATATAATTTTCTTCATCCTACAGTCTTCACATATCTGAGGGTAAAAATATGTGGTCAATTAGATAGTCTGATGGAAAATAATTTTCTGTATCTATTAAAAGAAACAAAGATTTGAAAGAATGGAGCAGAGCAGAAGTCTCGTGGTGGGGGCGGGTTAATATAATAAAGTCTTATGTACTTCCTAAATGGATTCACAGGTTTCGAATGATACCCTTTGTAACGGCACCCCCAGGCATAAAAGGGGTAAACCGCCATTTAGTAGATCTTCCCTTCCAGAGACACAGGCACAGCTACTGCAGAACACCAATCTGCCGAACAGGAAACCATATGAATGCCGTAAACCGCCGAATAGGAAAAACCATACAAATAGGTTTACACTCCTAGCAGTCAAACTGGAACAGCATACAGTAAATCCCCCCAAGAACGAGACAAAGCTCTGTGTTGAGGGTCAAGCAGTGAACAGCTTATATAGCCTTTTTAAATAAAGAACAAATAAGAAGCGAAAGATGGTTTAAAATAGAAACAGAGATTGCCAGCATAAAAGATCTCTCTACTTTGATTTGGAGCGCTAAGTTAGAGAACTATTCTTTATCATTGTGAAGAAATTACCCTGTTATTTCAGTTATTTAACTTTTTTCCATTCGGCAGTTGAAACTACCGAACACAGACCACCCCCCTGGCTCGTTAAATATAAAGAGATCAAGGAATTAGTGCTCTCCTTGTGTGGTCGAACGCCACGTGCAGGAAAAAAACAGCGGCCATCTTGTTCGCAGTGGGACTTGGTCGTCGAGTGTCTGGAACCAAAATCGGACACTCAACTTCCCGAACACCGGTCAAAACATACGAACTCCTGCTTCCTTTTCCTGACTAGCTAGGAGAGTGCTGTTCGGTAGTTTTGTTCCCACAAACTAGGGGAACAAATGCTACTATGAGCCAGGGGGTCCTGTTCGTGAATTTATTTGGTTTCGAGACTTTCCGAAATAGACCGACCGCACAACCTGAACTCATGGAACTGTTTCTTGGCAAGAGCCTCATGTGCGGTCGGTCGTACTTATACCTCCATGAAACTCCCGAACCCCTGAACTGATCTGGGTGATTTTTGGATATCTTGGTCACCCAGATCAGGGCTATCAGGGGATATGACATGTATGGAGATGTTATGTATTTTGGGGTGCCTTTGAAGTTTTGGGGAAAAAATTGTGTTTCTGCATGGAGATAATTGAGTTATTGCAGTAAAGAAACATAGAAACATAGAATGTGACGGCAGATAAGAACCATTCGGCCCATCTAGTCTGCCCAATTTTCTAAATACTTTCATTAGTCCCTGCCCTTATCTTATAGTTAGGATAGCCTTATGCCTATCCCATGCATGCTTAAACTCCCTCACTGTGTTAACCTCTACCACTTCAGCTGGAAGCCTATTCCATGCATCCACTACCTTTTTAAACCTTTACCCCTCTAATTTAAGACTATGTCCACTTGTTGTGGTAGTTTTTCTTCTTTTAAATATAGTCTCCTCCTTTACTGTGTTGATTCCCTTTATGTATTTAAATGTTTCTATCATATCCCCTGTCTCGTCTTTCCTCCAAACTATACATGTTAAGATCCTTTAACCTTTCCTGACCCAATTAACTCCCAGGCAGAGAGGAGGGATTATGTGTTTACTGTTGGAGTGTTATACTTTGTAATTGGTGTATAACTTTGTATTGGAGTCCCCAACAAGGTCAATGTGGGAGTAACCCTTGCATGGGGACTTGCATAAAAGCCAGTGTGGCACTCATTTAAATCATTCCTGTTCAACACTGGCACGCAGCATGGGAACAATGGGAGACCCACAAACCTAACAAAAGAGTCCCGATCCCTCCCTAAGGCACGAGTACACCGCTGATAAATACCGTCGCTAAGCAGGGCCAGACTGGGAATTAAAAGCAGCCCTGGAAAAAAAATATTTACCAGCCCCATAATGCGTCGCACCAGCATAGTGTGCAGATACAGAGTTAGAACAGATAACTTAACATTTTAAATTACTCCAACATAAAAATAAAAAAGCACTCATAGGCTTCAAAATAAACAAAAGTGCAAGTACAAGACTGGGCCAATATCTGCTCATTACATATGGTACATATTAATGACATTTATCTGTGTATTATGCATATATAAATGTACATTAATATGTGTAAATATAATAGATAGATATATATATATATATATATATAGTTAGGTTATGGTGGGGAAAAATTGTGATTGAAAACCCCTTCCACCTGAAGTATGTGGATAGTTAATACAATGCTAAACAAAAATCTGCACACCAGTCAAGCCATAAGACTTGCTTTTCCCACAGAAATCCCAAATCAGCAGTGATGTTACAACCGCAAAGGATTCTGGGTGGGCATATGCAAATTAGTTTAACAAAGATGTATACTGCAAACACAAATTAAAAGGAATCCATGTTTAAAATGGAATGAGGCAAAAATGTGATTCTTTGTTAAACTAATTTGCATATGCCCACCCAGAATCCTTTGCTGTTGTAACATCACTGCTGATTTGGGATTTCTGTGGGAAAAGCAAGTCTTATGGCTTGACTGGTGTGCAGATTTTTGTTTAGCATTGTATTAACTATCCACATACTTCAGGTGGAAGGGGTTTTCAATCACAATTTTCCCCACCATAACCTAATTGAATTTTGCTTCCCAAGCACTACCAAGCCTTACTAAGCAAACCAGTAACCAACCTCATGCTGAAGAGTTGCATTAACAACGAAACAGCTGTCCATGAGTGGTTCACTGGTTTTGCATCTTATCCGAAATTGTGTTCCAAGCAGTTGTATACTGCAAACACAAATTAAAAGGAATCCATGTTTAAAATGGAATGAGGCAAAAATGTGATTCTTTGTTAAACTAATTTGCATATGCCCACCCAGAATCCTTTGCGGTTGTAATATCACTGCTGATTTGGGATTTCTGTGGGAAAAGCAAGTCTTATGGCTTGACTGGTGTGCAGATTTTTGTTTAGCATTGTATTAACTATATATATATATATATATATATATATATATATATATATATATATATATATATATATATATATATAAAACTAATACACATTAATATACATGTCATATACCAGTGGTGGATCCAGAGCCTGATCCCGGGAGGGGCACTTGTAGATTATTTAAAGAAATAATCCATGCACAATAACCACTACTGCTCTGTGTAGTGGTTATGGTGCAAGGAGTGCCGGGACCCCCTCCCAGAGTAAGTAGTCAAACCGTTTAAAAACAGTTTGACAGCTTACCTGGGGTCTGCTGGGATATGGGGCTGTAGTAGGGTATAGGAGCAGTGGTGCAATGTGTGAGGGGTGCAGTGTATGTGTGTGTGGGGGGTGTAGTGTGTGAATCAATGTGTGTATGGGGGGGCTGTGTATGTGTGTGTGCAGCAATGTGTGTGGGGGGCAATGTATGCGGGGGCAGTGTGTTTAAAGGGGGCAGTGTGTGAATGTGTATGGTGTGTGTGGGGCAGTGTGTGTATGGGGGGCAGTGTGTGCCGCATGGTGCCTGTGGAACGGGGAGGGAGATCGGCTGGCAGGGGAGAGCCTCGTGGGGGGGGGAGGAATTGCCCTGTTGCCTCTCCCTCCCCGGATCCACCAGTGATATATACAGCCCCTTTGTGTGTCTCTTTATCTCCAGCCCCTCTGTGTGCCTTTTTGTCTCCCCCCAGTCACACTGTAGGTTTCTTTTTCCCCCTCACTGCTCCTCTGTGTCCAGGTCTCCCCTCTCCTTTCCAGTCTCTCTCTTCCCCTTCTGCCTCTTTCTCCCCCTCCCCTTGTGTGTCTCTCTCCTTTCCCCCTCTCCTTGTGTGTCTCTCTCCTTTCCCCCTCTGTCTCTTTCTCCCCCTTCCCTTGTGTGTCTCTCTCCTTTCCCTTCCCAACTTTTCATCAGGCACTCAGAGGTCCCGGTTTCCGTACCGCCACCCGTGACACAGCCCAACAACTAGGTTCCATACTTTGTTGTAATCTTTGTTTTATAAGGCATTGTGGCGAAATTAACATCGCCACGTGTGCCTAGAGAGGACTGATTGCCAGCCTCCTGCCATGTGTCTATGGCCCCCGGGATGTATTGCCTGCTCTCCTGTACTGCTGAGGATTGCTACCAACTAGGTGGATTTGGCTATGGAGCTTGTGTAGTGCCCTCTGTTGGTAGCAACAGTAATATGCACTACCTGAATAGCCAGACTGGTCATTTGCATATTCAGGTAGATTTGCATTTAGCTAATTCTGCATGCAGGAGAGATATTTTGTGTTAATTATGGTCTTCCCCACCCATTTATAAATATGTAATTATGTTATAATAAGTCACTGTATGTTGCCTGCTATGATTTGTAATTTTATTGAGTTTTCACAGCAATGTTAATCTAATGACCATATGGGCTAGTCCCAAGTAAAATAAAGTTTTAGACAGTTCGTCTTCACCCTCAATCTGAGTCCTGTCTGTTACTGGGGGAATCTGCTATAAGGAATTGCTGTGCTCGTCATATTCCTGGATCCTGGCCTTGGGTCCAGGGTGTGTGGAGACAGCGAGACCCCGGCACAGCTGCATCGCTGGAAGTGGGGTCTGCAGTGCTGATGGTGTCGGTTGGAGTGCTTGGAGTCCTCGGCGAGCACTAGGAGCATCGATTGGCGGAGGTGCTCTGTTGGAGTGCCAGCAGTCCATCCAGAAGATTTCGTCTAAGGCAAAGGAAAGGTTTTTTTACTGTAAGAACAATCAGGATGTGGAATTCTCTGCCTGAAGAAGTGGTTTTATCAGAGTCCATACAGATGTTCAAACGGCTAGTAGATGCATACTTGCAAGAACAGAATATTCAAGGATATAATCTTTCAATGTAGGGTAATAACTGCTTGATCCAAGGATAAATCTGACTGCCATTCTGGGGTCAAGAAGGAATTTTTTTCCTAGCTTGTTGCAAAATTGTGCTTCAAACTGTTTTTTTTTTTGCCTTCTTTTGGATCAACAGCAAAAAACAAATGTGAGGTAGGCTGAACTTGATGGAGCAAGTCTCTTTTCAGCTATGTAACTATGTAACTATGTAACTATCACAGCCATCATATCACATACCATTTTTTGGTGTTTGTGTTAGGCTGTAATTTTCCGCTCTCTCATTTACTGTTCCCATACAAATTATATATTGTTTTTTTCAGGACAAAAGGGGCTTTCTTTACATACCATTATTTATATAATCTCATGTATTTTAATTTAAAAATAAAATAAAAAATATGATGAAAAATTGAAAAAAAATACATTTTTTTGACTTTTATTTGAAAAATCTTTTACTCATCTACAAAAGCGAATGAAAAAAACTGCTAAATAGATTCCAAATTTTGTCCTGAGTTTAACCCCTTAAGGACACAGCTTCAGAAGCTTGACTTACGCTTAATGACACAAGCAATTTTTGCATTTTCTTGCTGTTTGCGTTCAACTGCAATTTGCATCTCTCTCATTTATTGCACCGACACATATTATATACTGTTTTTTAAAGGACAGAAAGGGCTTTAATTTGATATAATATATATATATATAAATGCTTACTTATTATAAAAAAAATACAGAAAAATGCAAAAAAAATGAAAAATATTGGTTTTTTTTACAGTTTTTGCAATAATAATGTGTGTATAATTAGTGCAGGTTAAGGAAAGTAATTAAAAATAAATTTATTTATTTGTTCTGATTTACAGAATATATAATGTGTCTGGGATTTTAAGTTTTTTTGGTAGTTACAGGTCACAAAGCACAAGGAGTAAAATAAACTTTTAATGTGGAGCGATTTTAGAATTTGGTATGTTTGTCTTGTAAGCGTAATAGCCATAAAAGAAAACAAAATTGCCACACAAAAGTATATATTTATATAAAGTAGACATCACGGGCTATTTACCTAAGGTTGTTTTGACACTTTCTACGTAGCCATTTCACCGACAACCTCTGCTAAATATTGGAGTAAAATTGTGTTCTTTTTGGTTTTTGGCACACAAAATTATAACAGAGAAATTCTCGTGTATATTTTGTAAAGTTGGTGTGTGCTATTCCTGTACAAAGTTTTATTTTGTGTTCAGTTACATTTGCTGAGTAAAATGACACCCCCATTGTATGTCTTTTGCACTATTTCGTGAAGTTACAGTGCCATACAGGATACCTGTCCTTTTCAGTATTCACAGTAGAATTTTGAGAGATGAATTTAATGAGCCTTAGCTTCCATTTGGGGTATTATAACAGCTTGACTGTTCAAAAAACCCCCACAAAGGCCTACCATTTGTAAAAGTAGACACTCCAGGGTATCTTATAAGGTGCATATTGTGCCTTAACATGCCCCCATTTTTTCACCAATATATGCCAAAGTATGTGGTAAAAAATTATTTTGTGCATTTTTTACATACGGATTGCATTTTTGCTGGGCGTTTTGTATATTTCATATGTGCCACTAAGTTCAAACCCCCCAAATTATGCTCAGCTAAGTCTTCTGAGTAAAGTGCCGCGAATGTGGCGGAAAAGGGCGCGAGGAGCAAAGATATAAAACAGCATGCTTTGGATTACGAAAATTACCTCGGATGAAGGCTTATTGCCGAAACGCGTCAGGTGCTCTTTGGACTTGTTTCTTAAAGGGACTTTCTTTTGTATATGTAGTTTTCTATTTATGTTTAATAAATTTCATAAATACCCCTTGAACCTGCGTTTCCTGGTGGTGTAAGGAATACAACTACAGAAAGGACCCAGTGAAAGCCCTACAAGAGTTTTTATTCAAGGCATGCAAGTTTGAGCCAGCTATCTAAGTGGCTCTTTTTATGTGAGTGAGACCAGTTATTAAGTCTTTTTATTTATCCTTACGTTATTACCCTATGTTTTTCTCTCTATCTGTGTTTATTTGCAGATCAAAATCCAGTTTGGGTAATTTTACTGTACAAGTTTTTGTTCTATATTGAGTGCTCTCACCATTTGTACCTTTTATTGTCACTTGTATTTATTTAGTGGGTTTTGGTGGCTCCACTAAGGTGATTGTAGCACCATTTTCCTTGTTTAGGATTTATTCACCAGTCTATTTTATTGTTACCTACTGTTATTAGCCACTGTTCTAGGTGAATTTTTCCTTTAATATGTCCATTGGACAGTTAAGGTCAGGTTGGCTTAAAGATTTGGAGACCAAATTCTCAGGAGAAACTATAAATAAAAATGGAAGTATTGTTAAAACCAATGATTTAGATACGATATGTTTACAATTAGAACGGCTCCTAATTAGAGAAATGAAGTTAAAATGGGAGGTTTTTATGCTAGAGAAATATACTATCCTCCAAATTACACCAAGGGGACTCAGGTTTCACAAATTGCCAACTTCTGACCAAGATAATCCAGTGTTTATGGACATTTGGAATAACTCTCTAGAATCCTTCTCAAAACATATGATGGGGATTCTAGTGGAGCAAAAATCTCAGGTCTTGCATCAATTGGATATTTCTATTAAAGAATTACAGTCTCGCTTAGAACCTTTTAAAAATATGGATGAGCTAAATGAGATTATAGATATAATGATTAAGAAAATTAAAAGTATAGAAAATACGGTTATAGAAAATAAAAAGAGGAAACTTCAACGGGATCAGGAAGATTATAAAAATGGACAGATTAGACCCCCCCGAAAGAATAATAATCAAAGAAGTAGAAATGAGAAATTCTTCTCTCCAAGACAAAATAAGAGGTATAATTCTTTTGATAAAAAAGAGCATTTTTATCCTGGTCCGTTTAAGAGACCAGATCGGGGTGGAAAACCATGGCCTAAACAAGAGGTCAGAAATCCAACTAGACAATATCAAAAAGAACAGGAAGACTGGATTGAAGTTAAATCTAGGAGATCAAGACAGTATAGTAGAAAAGATGAAAATGATAAATCATTCACTAGATGGACTCCAAAAACTAATGATGCAATTGTAACCTCTAATAGATTTGAACATCTTAAAAATCATCAAGAACAAGATGTTTTTTTAGACGAAAGACCTTTAGAGGCAAGGGAGAAGAGAAAAACTTATACTCCTCTCAAGAGATTACGAGAACGAGAAGAGGAAGAAATAGAAATCAGGGAGAAAGAAAAAAAGAGGAGGAACGAAAACTTTTGGAGAAAATAAATAGTAAAGATGAAGCAGATAATTTTAGGGTTTTTAATCTATCTGAAAAACTTTTAACAAAAGCCCATATAAGCATTTTTAAAAAGGGTTTTAAATTTGCTCCTAGTTGTAACCTGGATAAGTTTGATTCTTTTTTAGATCTAAATAGGTTTTTAAGGAAATTAAGTCTTAAAAAGTTTTTTAACAATACCTCGTTATCAGAAAGAGTTTTAGATTTAGAGAATAATTTTACTCATACTAATTTAAAAAATAAATCTTCGTTTTATCCGATAAATTGCAAATCAGATGTAATGCGAACATTTGAAAAATTATGTTTAAGGGATATAAAAAATATTAAACCTATGAATAAATATCAGGAAAACCTCACAAAAGAGGAAAAGCTAGCTTTAAAAGATTTGAAAGAAGACAAATCTATAATTATTAAACCAGCGGATAAGGGAGGAGGGGTTGTAGTTTGGGATAAAGGAAAATATTTACAAGAGATTTATAAACAACTAGGTGATGACAAGACATATAAAGAACTAACTAATAACCCACTCCCCGAGATTAAACTAAATTTTAAAAAGTTTTTAGATGATGGGTTGGATTTAGGAATTTTAACAAAAAAAGAATATGATTTTTTAGATGTCAAATACCCCAAAATACCTGTAATTTATGTCCTACCCAAGATCCATAAAGATGTTACTAATCCGCCTGGTAGACCCATAGTTTCGGGGATAGGGTCTTTGTTGTCACCCCTATCCCAATATATAGATTATTTTCTACAGAAAAAAGTTATTGAATGTCCAGCATATTTGAAAGACACAATGAGTCTTTTACAAATCCTAGATAATTTTAAATGGCAAGAAGATTATATCATGGCCACGTGTGACGTAAAAAGTTTATACACGATAATCGAACATGAAAAAGGCTGTGAAGCCACTAAATTTTATCTGGAAAAGTCAAAGGATATTAATGAGCAACAAATTGATTTTTTAATTAAAGCTATAGATTTTATCCTTAAAAATAACTTCTTTTGGTTTGACAATAAATTTTATCTTCAAATTTTAGGTACGGCTATGGGGACCAGATTTGCCCCGAGTTATGCGAACCTTTTTATGTCCTTTTGGGAAGAAAAGTATATCTTCTCTAAGGAGGACATCAGGGCAAATCTGGTCCTATATAAACGTTACATCGATGACATTTTTATTGTATGGAAAGGGAATAGGAAGTCTTTAGAACAATTTATCCTTTCTCTTAATCAGAATTTTTATAATATCAATTTATCCTATGAAATCAGCAAAGAACAAATTAATTTTTTAGACCTGTTTATATATATAGATGAGTGTGTTATTAAGAGTAAGACCTTTTTTAAAACTGTTGATGTCAACAGTTTTATAGATTTAAAAAGTTGTCACTTTAGGCCTTGGCTCAGCAATATCCCTAAGGGACAGCTGCTAAGGCTAAAAAGAAACTGTACCGATGAACAAGAATTTTTTAAACAAGCAGAGATTTTAAAGAGGAAATTTATTGAAAAAGGATATAAGAAAGAAAATTTGGATAAAATTGAGAAGGAAATTGGAGAGAAGGAGAGACAATCACTTTTAAAATACAAAAATAAAGATAATTTAGAAGATAAAAATAGTAAAGAGGACGGAGAAAAAATTCCCCTTATTTTTAATTTTAGCACTAATAACTATTTATTACAAAAAGTCATTAAAAAACATTGGAATGTACTTAAAGAAGACCCCGATGTACTTCCTTTTTTAAATGTTAAACCCAGATTTATTTTTAGAGGGGCAAGTAATTTTAAACAAATTTTAACTCAAAGTTTTTTAGATAAAGAAAAAATAGAGAAAGGTGACAACTTTCTAAAGGGAAGTAAAGGGTTCCACTTTTGTGGTACCTGTAGAGGTTGTTCTTTTAGACTAAACAAAAGTAAGAAAATTACAAAATTTATATCCTCTGCTACTAAAAGAGAATACCAGATCAAGTCTTTTTTAACATGTTCAAGTAAAGATGTGATTTATATGGTAACGTGCCCATGCGGATTTCAATATATTGGTAAAACTACACGTAGTCTAAAAATCCGAGTTAGGGAACACATATATAATATCCAACGAAAATTTATTAATCATAGTGTCTCTAGTCACTTTTTACAAGTCCACAATGGGGATCCCAAAGGTATTGAGTTTATAGGTATTGACCAAATCAAAATCCATTGGAGAGGGGGAAATAAGGAGTATATTTTGGGATTAGCAGAGATGAAGTGGATGTTTGAACTTGACACGATGACACCACGAGGACTTAACGTTGATTTTGAGATTAATAAATATGTATGAACATTTATATATTATACCATATTTTAACATCCTTATATGTATAGTAGTTTTTTTATTCTATATTCAATTATATTATTAATTTTTAGATATTATTCATTTTGATATGTTTTCCCTTTTATTACTAGGTTCCTAGGCAATCTTTTTAATTATATCTATTCTAATGTATCAATGTAATTAACTATATTATTTTATTGTGTGTATGGGGCTGTATACCCCTTTTTTCTTTGTTTTTGTTTTTCCCTTTTGTTTAAGTGAATTTTGAGCGCATTTGGCTCTTTTGGACATGGAATGCCAGAGGCATTATAACGGAAGGACACTCTTTTTCCTCTACGACGTTCCCGATACGTCCTAATATGCGGCGAACCGGAAGTGAAGTCAGACGTCGGGACGTGATGACGCAGGACGCGTCCCGACGTCAAACCCGGAAGTAAAGTGCCGCGAATGTGGCGGAAAAGGGCGCGAGGAGCAAAGATATAAAACAGCATGCTTTGGATTACGAAAATTACCTCGGATGAAGGCTTATTGCCGAAACGCGTCAGGTGCTCTTTGGACTTGTTTCTTAAAGGGACTTTCTTTTGTATATGTAGTTTTCTATTTATGTTTAATAAATTTCATAAATACCCCTTGAACCTGCGTTTCCTGGTGGTGTAAGGAATACAACTACAGAAAGGACCCAGTGAAAGCCCTACAAGAGTTTTTATTCAAGGCATGCAAGTTTGAGCCAGCTATCTAAGTGGCTCTTTTTATGTGAGTGAGACCAGTTATTAAGTCTTTTTATTTATCCTTACGTTATTACCCTATGTTTTTCTCTCTATCTGTGTTTATTTGCAGATCAAAATCCAGTTTGGGTAATTTTACTGTACAAGTTTTTGTTCTATATTGAGTGCTCTCACCATTTGTACCTTTTATTGTCACTTGTATTTATTTAGTGGGTTTTGGTGGCTCCACTAAGGTGATTGTAGCACCATTTTCCTTGTTTAGGATTTATTCACCAGTCTATTTTATTGTTACACATGGTTTAGATTGTTGATGCAATGTTAAGGAGAACATTTTATAATGTGCCATATTCTTGCAAATATGCTCGTTAAGACTATACTTTCAGGGATCATTTCTATAGTTTGTAACTCGTGGAATGTGCTCGAAAGTGTCTAAACTCAGTAACCACAAGGAAGAGATTCAGGGTTTTCTCCTGAGCATGAGATGAGTTCCTGCAACTTCTGTGTGCAGTTGCTGGTTACTTTTGATGAATGTTCTGGGTTCCTTAAATGGGACTTAGAACAGAGAAAACCCAATCTGAGTGGTGTTATTTATAATTTGTCATAGTAAAAGTGGTTGTCTTCCAAAGAAATACATCATGTTCTGTCTGACAGTGTGGGAGAGATTTCTTGTTTAACAAAATGTCCAAGTCAAACGACAATGTGGTTTTTAGCTGGAGCTATCTACAGGCAGCAGATATCTTACATGTATCTCTAGAGTGGTGTTTAGATGCCTTAACATATTTCCAGCTCTCTTTTAACCAGCTTGTCAATGTCCTCTTGTGAATAACTCCAAACATTTTGGAATGCCTTTCCATGGAACAATTGTGGGATAAAATGCTGGCACTGGAGAATAACTCTGAAGATCAAAATAATGTGTGTTTCTGTGCAATGGGTGTTTCTGTGCAATTTAGAAGTATACATGACAATTGTTCATTATGTGCTACCCATAGCCTGTTGCCTTCTTCTCAATCTTTCAGAGATTAAAGCATCAAAATACATGCATGAGTCTGATTCCTTGGCTTCACATGTGAACATCGCAGACTAGCACCGTAGAAAACACAAATTCTATCTTCCAACTCCACATAAACTCCTTGTCACATTTTCTTGAGGTGGAAAAGTCAATATGTCACAAATCATTTCCTAAGAGGGCTTTTCAGTACATGGTTTAGATTGTCGATGCAATGTTAAGGAGAACATTTTATAATGTGCCATATTCTTGCAAATATGCTCTTTAAGACTATACTTTCAGGGATCATTTCTATAGTTTGTAACTCGTGGAATGTGCTCGAAAGTGTCTAAACTCAGTAACCACAAGGAAGAGATTCAGGGTTTTCTCCTGAGCATGAGATGAGTTCCTGCAACTTCTGTGTGCAGTTGCTGGTTACTTTTGATGAATGTTCTGGGTTCCTTAAATGGGACTTAGAACAGAGAAAACCCAATCTGAGTGGTGTTATTTATAATTTGTCATAGTAAAAGTGGTTGTCTTCCAAAGAAATACATCATGTTCTGTCTGACAGTGTGGGAGAGATTTCTTGTTTAACAAAATGTCCAAGTCAAACGACAATGTGGTTTTTAGCTGGAGCTATCTACAGGCAGCAGATATCTTACATGTATCTCTGGAGTGGTGTTTACATGCCTTAACATATTTCCAGCTCTCTTTTAACCAGCTTGTCAATGTCCTCTTGTGAATAACTCCAAACATTTTGGAATGCCTTTCCATGGAACAATTGTGGGATAAAATGCTGGCACTGGAGAATAACTCTGAAGATCAAAATAATGTATCTGGGTGTTTCTGTGCAATTTAGAAGTATACATGACAATTGTTCATTATGTGCTACCCATAGCCTGTTGCCTTCTTCTCAATCTTTCAGAGATTAAAGCATCAAAATACATGCATGAGTCTGATTCCTTGGCTTCACATGTGAACATCGCAGACTAGCACCGTAGAAAACACAAATTCTATCTTCCAACTCCACATAAACTCCTTGTCACATTTTCTTGAGGTGGAAAAGTCAATATGTCACAAATCATTTCCTAAGAGGGCTTTTCAGTACATGGTTTAGATTGTCGATGCAATGTTAAGGAGAACATTTTATAATGTGCCATATTCTTGCAAATATGCTCTTTAAGACTATACTTTCAGGGATCATTTCTATAGTTTGTAACTCGTGGAATGTGCTCGAAAGTGTCTAAACTCAGTAACCACAAGGAAGAGATTCAGGGTTTTCTCCTGAGCATGAGATGAGTTCCTGCAACTTCTGTGTGCAGTTGCTGGTTACTTTTGATGAATGTTCTGGGTTCCTTAAATGGGACTTAGAACAGAGAAAACCCAATCTGAGTGGTGTTATTTATAATTTGTCATAGTAAAAGTGGTTGTCTTCCAAAGAAATACATCATGTTCTGTCTGACAGTGTGGGAGAGATTTCTTGTTTAACAAAATGTCCAAGTCAAACGACAATGTGGTTTTTAGCTGGAGCTATCTACAGGCAGCAGATATCTTACATGTATCTCTGGAGTGGTGTTTACATGCCTTAACATATTTCCAGCTCTCTTTTAACCAGCTTGTCAATGTCCTCTTGTGAATAACTCCAAACATTTTGGAATGCCTTTCCATGGAACAATTGTGGGATAAAATGCTGGCACTGGAGAATAACTCTGAAGATCAAAATAATGTATCTGGGTGTTTCTGTGCAATTTAGAAGTATACATGACAATTGTTCATTATGTGCTACCCATAGCCTGTTGCCTTCTTCTCAATCTTTCAGAGATTAAAGCATCAAAATACATGCATGAGTCTGATTCCTTGGCTTCACATGTGAACATCGCAGACTAGCACCGTAGAAAACACAAATTCTATCTTCCAACTCCACATAAACTCCTTGTCACATTTTCTTGAGGTGGAAAAGTCAATATGTCACAAATCATTTCCTAAGAGGGCTTTTCAGTACATGGTTTAGATTGTCGATGCAATGTTAAGGAGAACATTTTATAATGTGCCATATTCTTGCAAATATGCTCTTTAAGACTATACTTTCAGGGATCATTTCTATAGTTTGTAACTCGTGGAATGTGCTCGAAAGTGTCTAAACTCAGTAACCACAAGGAAGAGATTCAGGGTTTTCTCCTGAGCATGAGATGAGTTCCTGCAACTTCTGTGTGGAGTTGCTGGTTACTTTTGATGAATGTTCTGGGTTCCTTAAATGGGACTTAGAACAGAGAAAACCCAATCTGAGTGGTGTTATTTATAATTTGTCATAGTAAAAGGGGTTGTCTTCCAAAGAAATACATCATGTTCTGTCTGACAGTGTGGGAGAGATTTCTTGTTTAACAAAATGTCCAAGTCAAACGACAATGTGGTTTTTAGCTGGAGCTATCTACAGGCAGCAGATATCTTACATGTATCTCTAGAGTGGTGTTTACATGCCTTAACATATTTCCAGCTCTCTTTTAACCAGCTTGTCAATGTCCTCTTGTGAATAACTCCAAACATTTTGGAATGCCTTTCCATGGAACAATTGTGGGATAAAATGCTGGCACTGGAGAATAACTCTGAAGATCAAAATAATGTATCTGGGTGTTTCTGTGCAATTTAGAAGTATACATGACAATTGTTCATTATGTGCTACCCATAGCCTGTTGCCTTCTTCTCAATCTTTCAGAGATTAAAGCATCAAAATACATGCATGAGTCTGATTCCTTGGCTTCACATGTGAACATCGCAGACTAGCACCGTAGAAAACACAAATTCTATCTTCCAACTCCACATAAACTCCTTGTCACATTTTCTTGAGGTGGAAAAGTCAATATGTCACAAATCATTTCCTAAGAGGGCTTTTCAGTACATGGTTTAGATTGTCGATGCAATGTTAAGGAGAACATTTTATAATGTGCCATATTCTTGCAAATATGCTCGTTAAGACTATACTTTCAGGGATCATTTCTATAGTTTGTAACTCGTGGAATGTGCTCGAAAGTGTCTAAACTCAGTAACCACAAGGAAGAGATTCAGGGTTTTCTCCTGAGCATGAGATGAGTTCCTGCAACTTCTGTGTGCAGTTGCTGGTTACTTTTGATGAATGTTCTGGGTTCCTTAAATGGGACTTAGAACAGAGAAAACCCAATCTGAGTGGTGTTATTTATAATTTGTCATAGTAAAAGTGGTTGTCTTCCAAAGAAATACATCATGTTCTGTCTGACAGTGTGGGAGAGATTTCTTGTTTAACAAAATGTCCAAGTCAAACGACAATGTGGTTTTTAGCTGGAGCTATCTACAGGCAGCAGATATCTTACATGTATCTCTAGAGTGGTGTTTAGATGCCTTAACATATTTCCAGCTCTCTTTTAACCAGCTTGTCAATGTCCTCTTGTGAATAACTCCAAACATTTTGGAATGCCTTTCCATGGAACAATTGTGGGATAAAATGCTGGCACTGGAGAATAACTCTGAAGATCAAAATAATGTGTGTTTCTGTGCAATGGGTGTTTCTGTGCAATTTAGAAGTATACATGACAATTGTTCATTATGTGCTACCCATAGCCTGTTGCCTTCTTCTCAATCTTTCAGAGATTAAAGCATCAAAATACATGCATGAGTCTGATTCCTTGGTTTCACATGTGAACATCGCAGACTAGCACCGTAGAAAACACAAATTCTATCTTCCAACTCCACATAAACTCCTTGTCACATTTTCTTGAGGTGGAAAAGTCAATATGTCACAAATCATTTCCTAAGAGGGCTTTTCAGTACATGGTTTAGATTGTCGATGCAATGTTAAGGAGAACATTTTATAATGTGCCATATTCTTGCAAATATGCTTTTTAAGACTATACTTTCAGGGATCATTTCTATAGTTTGTAACTTGTGGAATGTGCTCGAAAATGTCTAAACTCAGTGACCACAAGGAAGAGATTCAGGGTTTTCTCCTGAGCGTGAGATGAGTTCCTGCAACTTCTGTGTGGAGTTGCTGGTTACTTTTGATGAATGTTCTGGGTTCCTTAAATGGGACTTAGAACAGAGAAAACCCAATCTGAGTGGTGTTATTTATAATTTGTCATAGTAAAAGTGGTTGTATTCCAAAGAAATACATCATGTTCTGTCTGACAGTGTGGGAGAGATTTCTTGTTTAACAAAATGTCCAAGTCAAACGACAATGTGGTTTTTAGCTGGAGCTATCTACAGGCAGCAGATATCTTACATGTATCTCTAGAGTGGTGTTTACATGCCTTAACATATTTCCAGCTCTCTTTTAACCAGCTTGTCAATGTCCTCTTGTGAATAACTCAAAACATTTTGGAATGCCTTTCCATGGAACAATTGTGGGATAAAATGCTGGCACTGGAGAATAACTCTGAAGATCAAAATAATGTATCTGGGTGTTTCTGTGCAATTTAGAAGTATACATGACAATTGTTCATTATGTGCTACCCATAGCCTGTTGCCTTCTTCTCAATCTTTCAGAGATTAAAGCATCAAAATACATGCATGAGTCTGATTCCTTGGTTTCACATGTGAACATCGCAGACTAGCACCGTATAAAACACAAATTCTATCTTCCAACTCCACATAAACTCCTTGTCACATTTTGTTGAGGTGGAAAAGTCAATATGTCACAAATCATTTCCTAAGAGGGCTTTTCAGTACATGGTTTAGATTGTCGATGCAATGTTAAGGAGAACATTTTATAATGTGCCATATTCTTGCAAATATGCTCGTTAAGGCTATACTTTCAGTGATCATTTCTATAGTTTGTAACTCGTGGAATGTGCTCGAAAGTGTCTAAACTCAGTAACCACAAGGAAGAGATTCAGGGTTTTCTCCTGAGCATGAGATGAGTTCCTGCAACTTCTGTGTGCAGTTGCTGGTTACTTTTGATGAATGTTCTGGGTTCCTTAAATGGGACTTAGAACAGAGAAAACCCAATCTGAGTGGTGTTATTTATAATTTGTCATAGTAAAAGTGGTTGTCTTCCAAAGAAATACATCATGTTCTGTCTGACAGTGTGGGAGAGATTTCTTGTTTAACAAAATGTCCAAGTCAAACGACAATGTGTTTTTTAGCTGGAGCTATCTACAGGCAGCAGATATCTTACATGTATCTCTAGAGTGGTGTTTAGATGCCTTAACATATTTCCAGCTCTCTTTTAACCAGCTTGTCAATGTCCTCTTGTGAATAACTCCAAACATTTTGGAATGCCTTTCCATGGAACAATTGTGGGATAAAATGCTGGCACTGGAGAATAACTCTGAAGATCAAAATAATGTGTGTTTCTGTGCAATGGGTGTTTCTGTGCAATTTAGAAGTATACATGACAATTGTTCATTATGTGCTACCCATAGCCTGTTGCCTTCTTCTCAATCTTTCAGAGATTAAAGCATCAAAATACATGCATGAGTCTGATTCCTTGGTTTCACATGTGAACATCGCAGACTAGCACCGTAGAAAACACAAATTCTATCTTCCAACTCCACATAAACTCCTTGTCACATTTTCTTGAGGTGGAAAAGTCAATATGTCACAAATCATTTCCTAAGAGGGCTTTTCAGTACATGGTTTAGATTGTCGATGCAATGTTAAGGAGAACATTTTATAATGTGCCATATTCTTGCAAATATGCTCGTTAAGACTACACTTTCAGGGATCATTTCTATAGTTTGTAACTCGTGGAATGTGCTCGAAAATGTCTAAACTCAGTAACCACAAGGAAGAGATTCAGAGTTTTCTCCTGAGCATGAGATGAGTTCCTGCAACTTCTGTGTGGAGTTGCTGGTTACTTTTGATGAATGTTCTGGGTTCCTTAAATGGGGTTTAAAACAGAGAAAACCCAATCTGAGTGGTGTTATTTATAATTTGTCATAGTAAAATGGGTTGTCTTCCAAAGAAATACATCATGTTCTGTCTGACAGTGTGGGAGAGATTTCTTGTTTAACAAAATGTCCAAGTCAAACGACAATGTGGTTTTTAGCTGGAGCTATCTACAGGCAGCAGATATCTTACATGTATCTCTAGAGTGGTGTTTACATGCCTTAACATTTTTCCAGCTCTCTTTTAACCAGCTTGTCAATATCCTCTTGTGAATAACTCCAAACACTTTGGAATGCCTTTCCATGGAACAATTGTGGGATAAAATGCTGGCACTGGAGAATAACTCTCAAGATCAAAATAATGTATCTGGGTGTTTCTGTGCAATTTAGAAGTATACATGACAATTATTTTTTACGTGCTACCCATAGCCTGTTGCCTTCTTCTCAATCTTTCAGAGATTAAAGCATCAAAATACACGCATGAGTCTGATTCCTTGGCTTCACATGTGAACATCGCAGATTAGCACCGTAGAAAACACAAATTCTATCTTCCAACTCCACATAAACTCCTTGTCACATTTTCTTGAGGTGGAAAAGTCAATATGTCACAAATCATTTCCTAAGAGGGATTTTCAGTACATGGTTTAGATTGTCGATGCAATGTTAAGGAGAACATTTTATAATGTGCCATATTCTTGCAAATATGCTTTTTAAGACTATACTTTCAGGGATCATTTCTATAGTTTGTAACTCGTGGAATGTG
>OW240916.1:322491837-322506903 GCA_933207985.1 Pelobates cultripes
CCCGGTTTCTGTCTGTGTCCGGCTCTGTGTGTGTGTGGGTAAATACCCGGTTACTGTCTGTGTCCGGCTCTGTGTGTGTGTGGGTAAATACCCGGTTACTGTCTGTATCCGGCTCTGTGTGTGTGGGGGTAAATACCCGGTTACTGTCTGTGTCCGGCTCTGTGTGTGTGTGGGTAAATACCCGGTTACTGTCTGTATCCGGCTCTGTGTGTGTGTGGGTAAATACCCGGTTACTGTCTGTATCCGGCTCTGTGTGTGTGTGTGTGGGGGTAAATACCCGGTTACTGTCTGTATCCGGCTCTGTGTGTGTGTGTGTGTGTGTGTGTGGGTAAATACCCGGTTACTGTCTGTATCCGGCTCTGTGTGTGTGTGGGTAAATACCCGGTTACTGTCTGTATCCGGCTCTGTGTGTGTGGGTAAATACCCGGTTACTGTCTGTATCCGGCTCTGTGTGTGTGTGGGTAAATACCCGGTTACTGTCTGTATCCGGCTCTGTGTGTGTGGGTAAATACCCGGTTACTGTCTGTATCCGGCTCTGTGTGTGTGTGGGTAAATACCCAGTTACTGTCTGTATCCGGCTCTGTGTGTGTCAGTCTTAGTGCTGTTTTATCCCTGGTTACTGTCTGTAGTCAGCTTTGTGTGCGTGTGCCAGTGCAGGTAAATGTTCACTTACTATCTATATCCAGGGATTTAGACTGTATACCTTTTTTAATGGTTTCCCTGATTAGTTTGTTTGTCTCGTGTGGTTTAATGGATTTCCCACATTTTATTGCAGATACATCACTGGCTTTGAAAGGAACACACAGTTCATCATGCCAACCAAAACTATGCCAATTAAGACAAAACAGGTAAATTCTAACACAGCCCCTTTTATGACACTTTATAACTCAGTTCCTCATTTTTCTTTATTTCCCTGTGATTTTATTTGAGAATTGATATAGTGCATTAACATTGTGACTGTTTTAACATTAAAATTGCCATAATATTCGTAGTTTGTATAAATGTTATCACCAGCAAGTGTGAAACACAACCATACGATTATAGCCCTGGCTATTGAGAATCCTAACCAGGCACGTATAGTCCTGGCTGGCGAGAGAATTCAGCATCCGTATGCCTGTCCAGTAAGAGACTAGAATTATAATAATAAAAGCAGACTGAGACATACCATCTTCCTGAATACAAAGTAATAATATAGTCCATTCATATCTGCGAACAATGGGAACTTTTTATTTATTTTTTTACATTTTACAGAATACTGGGGCGCCTCCAATGCAGTCACAGAAATTAAATCTCCCCAAACCACCAAAGGGCATCACAAAAAAGAGGGTAAGTAAGGTTTCTGCATGGGACGCACATTCTACATTGAATGTGTTTAAACTGCTTCCATCTAATCATTCATGAGTAATATGATGTTTTGCTGTGTGACGGTAGTAGTCAATATCACCATCTAGTTTTCCTTTTCCCAATAGCAGAGTAATCCCAATAATCCACGAGAAGAAATATCGCTGTAATCGCCAAATAACCACATATGAGCCAAAGCTTAATGCTGGAACAAGACTGATTTACTGGCACACAGAACTCACAATTTATGCAACACAAAACTCCTCCTCTGGGCCAGGCTAGATAATTGAGTTTCTACAATACACAAAGCTCAATTATTTGCTGGCCAGAAATATTACAGTTTTTAACAATTTCAGAAAAGTACTTTTTACAAGACATACAAATATAATTTTAACATCCCTGGATAGCTGAGGATACTGGTAGTCACATATCCAAATCTCACGAATTTCCGTTCGGTAGTTTCCGTGTCGCATTGTGTGGAAGTTTGACCGGCTCACCATGTGGAGGTATCCGAGTTAGAGTTCCATAGAATCAGTAACAAGAGCCGGTCTCCGTTTGCATCTAACTACACGAAAACCACCGTTCGTATGGTGCAGCTGGTTACATACGGATGTTCCCCTCGTTCGGTAGATTCTATCTACCGAATGCCAGTTTGATTTGTGGAGGGGAACATATACATCCAGGACTTCCATGAAGACCGGGCGTTCGCATGGTTGCCTTGCTGAAAATAGTTCCAGGCAATTCATGCGTACGCTGCTGACCGCGTTTGTGAGTTTTAAGATGGCAGCCATCCTTTGTTCTCGCCACGTATTCGTATGCCGAATGGCGGCCACCTAGTAGCAATTAAGTTGCAGTTTTCTCCCCGTTCTACTGCTGATTGCTACCCAGGGCGGGTGGTCTCACGTTCGGGAGACGAATACAATTTTAACACATACTTAAACAATGCTTCACAAGTATTTGGAGAGCAGGGAGAAGCTATAACTGAAGGCATATATGTAAGTACAAGAGCTCCTTCACACCATGTGTCAAGGCAATCTGTATGGAAATCTTCATTTACGGCAATACCAGCATACTATATAAGCCTGGCAGGCCAGATAAATGGGAAGTCATACAAATGATTACAAATTGGGATTTGGGAATGAGCTGCAGCTAAGAGGCTTTAGGATTTCAAAGTATTGGTGCTGCTAGTTATGGTGTCACGGTATTGGTGCTGCTAGTTATGGTGTCGCGGTATTGATGCTGCTAGTTATGGTGTCGCGGTATTGGTGCTGCTAGTTACGGTGTCGCGGTATTGGTGCTGCTAGTTATGGTGTCGCGGTTGTAACGGATCACCTGGCATCCCGACTGGGAACCTCCGTTGAAGGATGCTCCTGGCGCTTCCTGAGGGCTCCAAACACTCCAGCCGACACCATAACCACCGTAGACTCCTTCAGAGAGAGAGACAGGAACAAGCTCTTACAAGAGCTTAGTAGTGATTTAGCAAGGGAGTATGACAAGCATAGAAATCCCTTGTAGCAGATTCCCCCAATAAGAGACAGGACTCAGATGGAGGGTGAAGTAGAACTGAAGCTTTTAATCAAACACTCTGCTTTTATGCACATTTTACAAACATAGTACTGCCCAGAGGGTTTTGCAGAACAACCAATCAATACGTACAATACACTCAGACACTCTCAGCAATTACACACAAAATCCTCCCCTCTGTCTGTGATATAATTACTGAACACAATGGGCCAACGTAATTATCACAGGCAGGAAAACATAATTTTACACAATATTCATAACTTTAAAAGTATACATCACTGTAACGGATCACCTGGCACCCCGACTGGGTGCCTCCATTGAAGGATGCTCCTAGCGCTTCCTGAGGACTCCAAGCAATGCAGCAGACACCATAACCACCGTAGACTCCTCCAGAGAGCAAGGCAGGAACAAGCTCTTACAAGAGCTTAGTAGTGATATATAGCAAGAGAGTATGACTAGCATAGCAATCCCTTGTCGCAGATTCCCCCAATAAGAGACGGCACTCCAAATTGAGGGTGACATAGAACTCGTTGACTTGGCACCAAAGGGCCTTCTTTTATGCCGATTTTACAGATACAGTACCGCCCACAGGGTTTTGGAAAACAACCAATAAACACGTACAATACACGCAGACACTCCCACACAAAATCTTCCCGTCTGCCTGTGATACAATTACCTTACACAATGGGTTAATGTAATTATTTACACAATATTCATAACTTTAAAAGTATGCATCACATTTTTGTAAAACTTACATTTGCAGAATCCGCTACTCCAAATACAAACATACGTCAAAATCATACAAATTGGTCCAGTGGGTCAAAAGTTAGATCGAAGTCCTTTGTGACCTAAGGAAGCATGGCTTTTCTGCCCAAAATCGGTTCCACAGAGTCCTTTATCCTGGAGATAATTGGGAAGTAATCCAATTATCTCCAAGGACAGCGGCAAAACTCCATTAGCCACATGGTAGCAAAAGACAATAAAATACATATGTAGCGGATCGGCAATATTAAATTCCACGAACTCCGCTGGTACAGAAGGTAATCCACAGTCAAGCGTTGAAAAGTAAGGAAATATCCCAAATCCCCCAGTCACTGGACGAAACACAGTTCTGGGAGTCAACTGAGCAGGGGTAACACAGTAGGGGACTACATGGGGGACTTCACATTCTGGGCATTTCTCCCCTCAGGCACCACTGCACGAGAGGGATACTCCCCCTGGAATAGCCTGTTAAGTGGATTATCCCTCCGTGCAGCAGAACCGGCAATTCACCTTAAAATCCATAACTTGTAGTTTATTCGGTGGATTTACACAAATGGACATTCCTGTAGATAGCTGGGATCTGAGCGCACAGTTCGTGAGTTTACCGCTCAGATCCCAGCTAAAACAACCGAATGCCGCACGAAAAACACATTATTTGTAACACACGATTAAAGTACCGATTCATATAGGAGGACCAAACTACCGAACAGCCCGGAGCTCCTGAACGGCCTGGAAGCCCAGCGGTGTTCGCGCCGTCGAGTAGCTGTTTTCAGTTCCATGCGCTCGACGACCAAACACCGCTGGGGAGACAAAGGATCCAAGATGACCGAACGACGGCCACCTAGGAGAGCCTCTAATTACCGATTGCAACATTGTTGCAATCGGTTAACAAGCGCCACACGTCCCTTAGTGTGTGGGCTATTAAACGATAGTTCATTCGGTTCACGAACAGCCCGCAAAAGCGCTGTTCGTGAAACGAACTACAGTAAGGCTATCTGCTTTCGGCAGATAGCTGACAAGATCAATGAAACATACAGTGAAGGAAGTCAATTATAACCAGGCACATATTATAGCACAATAAAGACACAGGCAACTTTTCCCCACATATTGTCCAAGATAGTCCAAGTGGCTAGTTTTGCCACAACATAAATATATATAACTGTGCAGCTTTTGCATAAAACAGGTACATTCAACATATCCCCAGATAGCTTAGATCTGAGTGCATATTATTACTGAATGGCGCTCAGATCACATACATACAGTTCAATTGCCATGGAGCCAAAGTCTTTCACATAGTCTTTTCGTTATACGAATGGGCTCCATGGCATAACTATTTGGGGTATCACATTTCAAATAGGGAAAGTACTGAATGACCCGCCTTTTGGGTCTTTGCAGGGGAAAATCAAGCCTTTCAACATGGGGCCCTAGTCACAGGGCAGGAGGCTGGCAATCAGTCTTCTCCAATGCTCAGTGGTGAGGCTGGTTCCGCCACATTTCTCCCCTTTCCCAAAAAGACTAACAAGGTATCTGGCCTCCTGTCTGTCAGTGCCTTGGTTAGTCCAGCAACCCACCCACAAAACAAATAGTGTAGCCCACCCACAATGAAAAGTTACTGCACCTGGGGAAACGTGCAGCCAGTCTTTGTCCAGGGGCTCCATCACGGCTGTGTGGGGTACGGGTACTCCGGATCTGTGGGTTGCTGAGTGGCCAGAGACCAGCGGTACTCTGCCCTGATGCCAGCGCTTCAGCTGGAGTAGCCTGGTTGGAGCCCAGCTGTGAAGGGGGGTAGTAGGCTCCTATCCCTGGAACCAATGCTGCTGCTGGGGGGGGGAGACAGACGGTCTTCCCTTCTGATAAGCAGTCCTGCTGCTGGGGATCTGGACAGGCTGTCCCGCACCCCTGTAGTGCAAAGGCCGCGGTCCCATCTGCCCCATCTGCGAGAATAAGGTCTCTCCTTTGGGAAATAAGCTGCCGCTGGGGAGAGGTGGTAACTGGCTCCTCTCCCTGACACTCTCTCCGATGTTGGAGAGGGGGACCGACTGTCTCCCCTTCCTGTAATACACTGTGCCGCTGGGGAGAGAGACAGACTGTCTCTTCTCCCAATAACTGGTGCTGCTGTTGGGAAGTGAGACCGACCGTCTCCCCTTCCAATAACATACTCAGCCGCTGGGGAGAGAGACAGACTGTCTCTTCTCCCAGTAACACAGGCTGCTGCTGGGAAGAGAGACCAACTGTCTCTTCTCCCAATAACTCTTGGCCGCTGGGAAGAGAGACCGACTGTCTCTTCTACCAGTAACCCATACTGCTGCTGGGAAGTGAGACCGACTGTCTCCCCTTCCAATAATGCGCTCTGCCGCTGGGGAGTGAGACCGGTTGTCTCTCCTCCCTGTAATATACTCTGCCGCTGGGGATCTGGGCCGACTGCCCAGCATCCCTGTAGGTCCGGTAGAGAGATCTCGGTCCCATCTCCACCTGCGGGTCTCTCCAGGACCAGTCTATGAGGTCCCCTACTTCTGCAGCTGGAAGTGAAGCAGGGGGCACCTCGGCCGCGTATTCACAGCTGTAGGCTGGCAGGTCTGGGTCCACCACCATGTTTTCCCGTTCTGCGTCCATGCTCTGCGGCTGACCCGAGTTTAGTAGTTCCACATAGTCCATCTCCAGCTCTCATTCCGTGGCAGCGAAACTGCGGAGGTCTTCTCCCAGTCCAATAGACAGCGGTATTGCTGCTGCTAGTTCTGGTGTTGAAGTATTAGTGCTGATAGTTATGGTGTTAGTGTTGGTACTGATAGTTATGATGTTAATGTATTAGTGCTGATAGTTATGGTATCGCGGTATTGGTGCTGTTGGTGATGACGTCAAGCCTAATATTCATGTCTTGATGTATGATTTTCTTTTAAAGGATGAAGATGATTCTACAGACATGGGAGATGGCGCCGATGAATGGTCTCAACCCAAGGCATTTACTAAGCCTCCCGACCAACTGCAGCTAACCGAGGCGGTGGGTTTTTTTGTTTTTTTTTACTTCCATGTTTATATGCATTACAGCATAGTAGGGATTTTTAAAATCAATGACAGATATAACACAGTAAGAGCTAAGATTCAGTAACAGATACAGCACAGTGTGGAAGCTCAGTCAGTTACAGATACAGCACAGGGTGGAAGCTCAGTCAGTTACAGATACAGCACAGGGTGGAAGCTCAGTCAGTTACAGATACAGCACAGGGTGGAAGCTCAGTCAGTTACTGATACAGCACAGGGTGGAAGCTCAGTCAGTTACTGATACAGCACAGGGTGGAAGCTCAGTCAGTTACTGATACAGCACAGGGTGGAAGCTCAGTCAGTTACTGATACAGCACAGGGTGGAAGCTCAGTCAGTTACTTATACAGCACAGGGTGGAAGCTCAGTCAGTTACTGTGATGAGAGCAATCTCGCCACATTGCATTGGAGGAGCCTGGTTGCCTGCCTGCTCCCTTTAGATTATGGACCGGACTTTTAAAATACTTTATTTTCCCTGCAGAATGGCTTATTCATGCCTTTCTGCCAGGGCGTTCGGTAGATTTTATCTACCGAACAAAATACCGAAGGCGCGACCACCGGGAAGCTGGCGTGTGCCTTCAATTCACCTCCCTGAAGCTAGCGTGTGCCGTCAATTGACCACCCAGTAGCTGCGGTTAACCGCAGCTTAATTGACTGTTACTGGGTGGCCGCGGTTACACTTAGCGGCCGCTAGGTGGTGGTGTTAAGCATTTTTGAGTAAAGTCACTTTGTGAATGCAGCTCTAGCCACAACTCCCCTGCCTGTGAGGCGCTCAGCCTCCATGAAGAAATGGTTCAATTTTCATTCTGATCTTACAGTACACTGTGTTTTATTATAGAAGTTCATATCTCCTGTTTTGTTAACTGTACTTTACTCTTACAAAGAAGGCTGCTGCGGACTATTAAAAGAAGCGGCAATAACTTCTAAATTAAACACACTGTAGAAAAGTAATATGTCAAGAAATGTCTAAGTAGGCTGTACAAGTATCAACCAGGAGAAATGTGGTTATGGCTGCACAAACAAAGTGATTTAACTCCTAAATAGCATTGAATGGAGCAGTGGGCGTGCAGGGACATTATATATACACACCACAAAAACCTTAACTGAGATACCATTGTTTTTGGTGCTTATAGTGTCTCTTGAAGTTTTTTTTTTTTGTTTTGTTTTTTTGTTATGTGAAATCACTGATGATGATCATTAAATTATTAGCTTTTTAAACTTTCTTCATGTTAAAGGAGTTAAAAGAGGAATTCACTCGCATCCTGACGGCAAACAATCCTCACGCTCCCCAGAACATTGTGCGGTACAGCTTTAAAGTAAGTGGCAAAAATAACAACGTGTATATAATATATGTAAAGGAACAATAGGCGTATAAAATACTGCCCTACATTTCTGTAATATTACTTAACCCAGGGGTGCCCAAAAAGAAAATCCCCAGATAGTTTAAAACTACAGCTTCCAAGATAATTTGTCATTCTAAAGGCATATAAAGCATCATGGGAGTTGTAGTTCTACAACATCTGGGGATCTACCTTATGGGCACCCCTGGCTTAGACTAATATTAAAGTTTATTGGCCCCCATGCTGTTTCTTGAGCTTCCTCCTGTGTACTTTACCACTAAACATTCAAATAATAATTTATATATAGAAGGGCCCTAGAACTGATCCATCAAGTTCCCCATTGACTCCTTAACCACTGACTACCTATCAAATTACTGTGGTTCTTCAATCCTGGGCAATCTGTAGCATCCCTCATCATGATGTTATACAATGGGCCCCAGTACAGACCCTTAATGTTCCTCACTGGTACCATACCCCCCCCCCCCCACCTGGGGGTTCATGGATTGCAGGATAAAACTTACCAGGAAAGGCTAAAGAATTTTAACATATATAGTTTGGAGGAAAGACGAGACAGGGGGGATATGATAGAAACATTTAAATATATAAAGGGAATCAACACAGTAGGAGGAGACTATATTTAAAAGAAGAAAAGCTACCACAACAAGAGGACATTTTTAAATTAGAGGGACAAAGGTTTAAAAATAATATGAACTATTACTTTACTGAGAGGGTAGTGGGTGCATGGAATAGCCTTCCAGCTGAAGTGGTAGAGGTTAACACAGTAAAGGAGTTTAAGCATGCGTGGGATAGGCATAAGGCTATCCTAACTATAAGATAAGACTAGGGACTAATGAAAGTATTTAGAAAATTGGGCAGACTAGATGGGCTGAATGGTTCTTATGTGCCGTCACATTCTATGTTTCTATGTTTCTTTAAAAAGCAATGGCTGGGCTTAACTGGATTTTTTATGGCACTACTGGCCTTTTAAGAACCAGCCAAGGACATATACTATAATATTGCTGAGACTTTGGACTATATAACTTATGCAGCAAAGGACATTGAGCTGTCTGCAAAACTGGGTGTTTTAAAATGATTTCGGTACTTTGCTGCTGTATATATCTTCAGTGTATGAAGCATTTGTAGCGGATGGCACTGGGCTGTCCTGGAAATTGCATATGTGTGAATGTATTCGTGTAAATTGCAGGATTTTATGTATCTAAATAACGTGTATTAGTCTGATTGTTCGGTAGAATCATTCGAACAACTAAGGGAATGAAACTACCAAACAGTCAGACCTCCCCTGTGTGAAGTGTGCCTTCCATTACCTGTTGCAACAATGTTGCGAATGGGTAATTGACAAGCTGTGCGGTAGGTCCTTTGTTCTCGGGGTGGCCGCCATTCGGGAAACCAACACGTGGCGGCGGCCATTTTAAAACTCCCGAACAGCGGTGTTTTGCCGTTGAGTGTCTGGAACCCAAATCGGACACTCGACTAGGCAAACACCGCTGAGACCTCAATACGCACGATACGTTCGCTTCCAAACTACCGAACGGCCCCTCGTTTGGTAGAAAGAAACCACCGAACAAGGGGATTCATGCGAACCCTACCTGATCTCTGTAGCCTTAGGCTTTCGTGCAATTTGTTTCCTAATACTGTGACTGACCGCAGGGCCCCATCGCATGGAACCCAATTCGGCGGTTCTCTCCAGCACGGTCGGTCTTTTTTATTACCTCCACGAATTTCCCGAACCCCTGGTCCGATCTGGGTGATTTTTGGATATGTTGCTCACCCAGATCAGGGCTACCAGGGGATGTGCCATTTAAAGGGGTACCCCTAGGTTTATGGGTACATCCAGAAACTGGGGGAATTTGTGTACAGTATAAGGGGATTATGAGTCAGGCTGAGTGGAGGAGATGTGTGTGAGGTTACTAGAACAGGATTGGATACTGTATTAATTAATGAAAATCCCTCCCTTGCATGGGAGCATGCTTTATAAGGCCACTGTGAAAATAAAGGTTTAGTTCTGCTCCTGATGCTGTGTGTCGTCCAGTTATTGGGATTGCTGTTGGGATATTGCTATATTGTTTTACCTGCTGGAAACCTTGCTTTATGGATTTATAATTACTTGTTCCTGAGCCTCACTGGGATCCTGAGAGGAGATATCCTGTGGAATACTAGATCTCCGCTACAGCATTCATTTGATTGTCCCCATAAAACTATATTGACCCATTGCATTCGTCATACGAACTAAATCTACCGAACACCAGACCACCCTGATACAAAGTGTGGCTTCAATCAACCTCCCAATTTGTTTTATTACCTCTTAAGTGGAAACTCACGAAAGCTGTGTTAAACTCCTGAGTGGCCGCCATTTCGGGAGTTTTACACGTGGCGGCGGCCATCTTAATCTCCCGAACAGCGGTGTTTTGCCGTTGAGTGTCTGGAACTAAAATCGGACACTAGACTAGGCAAACACCGCTGAGACCTCCCAGACTTCCATAAATTTGTGCCGAAACTACTGAACGAGCCGCCGTTCGGTAGAAAGATTAATGCAAACATGGGGATTCACACGAACACCAATATGGCCATGGATGACAAACATTTTGTGACTTTTATTCCTTGAATGGAGACCGACCGCAAGGCCAAAACTTATGGAACTATTTTCGGCTACTGTTGCCTGTGCGGTCGGTCAAAACTTTAAACCCCCATAACTCCCGAACCCCTGGTCCGATCTGGATGATTTTTGAATATGTTATTCACCCAGATCTGGGCTATCAGGGGATACCATATTAGGGTGTACCCTATGTATTTGGGGTACATCAAGAACTTGGGGAAAAATGTGTACATTTTAATTCTGTTAACAGATAAGCTGATGGGAGGAGATGTGGGGGTTGTACCTTGTACTTTATTGGTTAATGTACTAATTATTGTGGGTGGCTCCCTTGCACGGGAGCATTGCATAAAAGCAGGGGCTGTGTGATTTAAAAGTTAGTTCAGTTCTGCTCCTGATACTGTGTGTCATCCAGTTATTGGGAAAGGTGATGGGATATTATTGGATTGGATTGCTGATTGTGCTTGCTGCACTGTTGGATTATTCTATTACTGTGGATGTTTCCCCTGGGGTTACTACTTGTTCCTGAGCCACACCTGGACTACCAGCGGAAATAGTCTGTGAGAGACCAGCGTTCCGTTACACTCACTGATACTTTACCCCCTACCTTCTGTAATACGAATATTATAAAGAAAGAACCAAAGTACTAATACCTGAGGATACTCATTGATACTTTACTCTCCCACCTTCTGTAAAATATCAGTGAGTATCCTCAGGTATTCGTACTTTGGTCCATTCAATATAATATTATTATTATTATTATTATTATTATTATTATTATTACTAAAGTACTAATACCTGAAGATGCTCATTGATACTTTACCTACAGACCACCTGTAATATTACTAGAACAAGTACTCATTGTAGCGGAATGGACCTTGCTACAGTACCTTTTTATGCCTGCTCTGGGCTGTCCATACCAATGTTCCCCCTCCCTGTTGTCCCCTATGTTTGGGACTTACAGTCCACGTGTGAGACATATTCCCCTCTCATTGAAAACCTAAGCCTTTCCCCTGTTTCGCCTGGCCATTCGTTCAATTCCGTTTTCCGTTTCCAATTTTTCATGAAGTTGTTTTGGGCAGGTGCCTCTTGTGCAGTCGGTCTAAACTATACACCAGTGGTGTTTCGGCTATGTTCGTGGGATCTGAGCGCTTTTCGGATATCTTGGACACTCAGACCCAGGCTATCCGGGGATATAGTACTTGAGGGGGTACCTTATGGGAAAATGCATTGTAACAGCACCCCCAGGCACAAAAAGGGGTTAAAAAGCAGTTTAGTAGATCTTCCCCTTCCAGAAGACACAGGCACAGCTACCGCAGAACCCCAAACTCCCGAACAGGATACAAAGTAGCACTCCAAACTCCCAACTGCAACCTCACGAATAGCTGCTAGCAGCTGAACAGGAAAAGCACCCAAGCAGCTTACACTCCTGGCAATCAGTCTCTAACAGCATACAGTAAATCCCCCCCCAGAAACAAGAAAAGGCTCCGTGTTGAGGGTCAAGCAACCAATAAACACGTACAATACACTCAGACACTCCCACACAAAATCCTCCCCTCTGCCTGTGATACAATTACCTTACACAATGGGTAATGTAATTATCACAGGCAGAGAAATACAGTTTTCCCACATTATTCATAACTTTAAAAGTATGCATCACATTCACATACATTTTCAGAATCCGCATACTCCAAATACAAACATATGTAAAAAATCATCCAAATTGGTCCATTGGTTCAAAAGATAAATCGAAGTCCTTTGTGACCAAATGAAGCATTGCTTTTCTGCCCAAAACCAGTTCCACAGAGTCTTCTATCCTGGAGATAATTGAGAACTAATCCAATTATCTCCAAGGACAGAGGCAAAACTCCATTAGCCACATGGTAGCAAAATACAGTAAGATACAATAAAATACACAAGGTTACATTTATTACATAAAATGCAGACATGCATATCCCCAGATAACTTAGGTCTGAGCGCACATTATTACTGATTGGCTCTCAGACCACACACACATACAGTTCATTTGCTATGGAGCCAAAGTCTTTTATTACACGAATAGGCTCCATGGCATAGCTATCTGGGTTAAATTAGTTCATTCAGTAAATCCGAGAATCTACTGAATGTCAGGGCAGAAATACATGAATAGACCTTTCTGCATAGGAAAATAAAGTATTTAAATGCCGGTCCATAGTCAAAAGGCAGCAGGCAGGCAACCAGGCTCCTCCAATGCACAGTGGCGAGATTGGTCTCGTCACATGCATATTTTGGGGTGTTAAAGATTTTACATGTCCTGGACTTGAGAGGTAATGCAATTATATTGTGTACTTTGCCCTGTCTACGCTCAGGTCCAGTGGGGAATTCCCCTGGAATATGTATCTGAAAACTCCTTACAGGGGAATTCTCAAGATTCAGCATACAAAAATCGCAGGAACACAGCATAATCCACCTCCCCAAGGACTAGACGACACAGTCTGGGAGTCAACTGATGTCTTTATTCACAGGTCTGCTTTTATGCATTTTTCCCATGCAAGGGAGGTAACTTTCATAATTATTACAGTAACCAATCACCCAGTGGTCACCTCCCCTACATCTCCTCCCCTTAGATTAACAATTAACAAGGTTAATAGGTACACAGTTTTCCCCAATTTGTGGATGTCCCCTAAATACAGGGGGTACCTGGTTGAATGAGGAGTCCCCTGGTAGCCCTGATCTGGGTGGGCAACATACTCAAAATTCACCCAGATCGGACAGGGGTTCGGGAGTTACAGCAGGTGAAAGATTTGACCGACCGCACAGGCTCAATAGCCGAAAATAGTTCCATGAATTCTGGCCCTGCGGTAGGTCTCTTCTGGTAAATCAAAAGTCCCGAAAGTCTATGGCATCCAGGCTTCCTTTACCGTTCGAATGAATCCCCTCGTTCGTGGGATTCCACATACTGAATGCTGAGGTGTTCGTGTGCAGGGGCGGACTGAGAACCCTCAGGGCCCCCAGGCCAAAATAAATCAAGGGCCCCCTTACAGGCCCCACCCATACTCTGCAGCAAGCGCCACCCTTGTCCTGCCTCCATGCACCGCCTCCAGCCACACCCTACACAATCTTTAGACACAAGGAACAAAAGGGCAATAAGCCCTTCGAGGCCCCAGCAGAGACTACAATTGAGGGCTAATGGGCCATGGAGGGGGGTCTTTCTAGCGGAGGCTATCTCAGTGTCCTTTAGAGAGTGTGTTAGATAGAATCCCCTCCAAGCCCCATTAGAGACTACAATGGAGTCTAAAAGGCTTGGAAGGGGGTCTTTCTAACAGAGGCCATCTCAGCGTCCATTAAATATCCCCTGCTGGAAACAGTCGCCTCCAGGCCCCAGTAGAAACTACAATTGAGGGCTAATGGGCCATGGAGGGGATTTCTAGCAGATGCTAGAGTCTAATGGGGCCTGGAGGGTGGTCTCTCCAACACTCTGGTTCCTATTCACAATAAAGCAACACAACATAGCTCGCTGATACCTAAGCCAAGTTGGCTCCTCTTACCTTAATTACTGTTGCTGGCTGGCAGTCTGTGGGCTTGCTGGCTGCGGCTGGCAGGCTGTGGGCTTGCTGGCTACTGCCGGCAGGCTGTGGGCTTGCTGACTGCGGCTGGCAGGCTGTGGCTTGCTGGCTACTGGCCTGTGGGCTGGCTAACTGGTTGGCTACTGGCCAGCCTGTGGGTTGGCTGGCTGGCTACTGGGGCACTTGTAGATTATTTAAAGAAATAATCCATGCACAATAACCACTACTGCTCCAGAGTAAGTAGTCAAACCGTTTAAGAACAGTTTGACAACTTACCTGGGGTCTGCTGGGATATGAGGCTGTAGTAGGGAATAGGAGCAGTGGTGCAATGTGTGTGAAAGGTTCAGTGTGTGTGTGGGGGTGTAGTGTGTGAATGTGTAGGGTGTGTCGGCAGTGTATGTGTGTGGCAATGTTAGTATGGGGGGCTGTGTATGGGGGTCTGTGTGTATATGGGTGTGCAGTGTATGTGTGTGTGTGAGGCAATGTGTGTAAATGTGTATGGTGTGTATGGGGGCAGTGTGTGAATGTGTATGTGTGTGTGTGTGGGGGCAGTGTGTTTATGGGGCTAGAGTTCACTCTCACCACTGCGACCACCAGGAATCCATGGGGTTTACAGTGTTGAGAGTGAACTCTAGCCCGTAGCTCCAGGGCTAGAGTTGACTCTCGCAAGAGCAGTAACGTTGCCATGGTAACCGCGGCAACGCTCTGTGCTCGCACAAGAAGGACCCAGAGGAGCTGCAGGATGAGCTCCCAGGTCCTCTCTTCCTCCCCTGCCCGCACGGTGCCTGCGGACAGGGGAGGGGGGGCATTCTTCCCTCTCTTTCTCCCCCCTCCCCATCTCTCTATTCCCCTCTTTCTCCCCGTGTCTCATTCTTCCCTCTCTGTCTCCCCATCTCTCTATTCCCC
>OW240916.1:322507003-322596088 GCA_933207985.1 Pelobates cultripes
CATGCTCCTCCTCCTCCTTCAGTGTTAGTGAGAGGAATGCCGCCGGACCGGCAAGGCTGCCACCCGGTCTGGCGGCTGCAGCATCAAACGGCCGGCCGGCCCCCTCACAGTGTGCCACCGGACCGGCCACCCGGTGGCACCTGCAGTCCCCAAATGCCGCCCACAATCTAGCCCTGCCGCCGGGCCCCCTGAAGGCGGCCCTGGCGGCGGGCCCCCCTCCCGGCCGGGCCCTCTGACTGTGTCTGAAGTGCCCGACCGGTCAGTCCGCCCCTGTTCGTGTGGTTGATTCGTGCCTTTTGAGCGTGCTGGACGTCTTAGCGGTACTTGGTTAGTCGAATGCCCGGTTTGAGTTCCAGGCGTTCGATGACCAAATACCGCCGGTATTTGGTGCACAGAGACATCGTGCAGTGGTTTTGGACTATACAACACGGGACACATTATACAGTAATTGTTTTTCATTTAGCCTGCATATGTTCTGTGGAATCTGCATTAAACTGTATCTTCCAAAGTACTGAACGGATCTGGGTGAATTTTGGATATGTGGTTCACCCAGATCCCCCGGTTCCGAGGATATACTTTTTATGGGGTTATTGTGTGTTTTGGGGTCCCTGTGATGTGTTTTATGATCCTGTATTTTTCCTGCTTGTGATAATTATGTTAACCCATTGTGTGCCATAACTATATCACAGGCAGAGGGGAGGATTTTGTGTATAATTGCTGGGAGTGTTTTCTGTAATGTACGTGTGTTATTGGTTGTTCTGTAAAACCCTGTGGGCAGTACTATGCTTGTGGATTGTGAATAAAAGAGGCTGTATGTGCCAGTACAGTCAGTTCTGCTTGACCTCAAAACGAAGTGTTGTCTCGTTATTGGGGGAATTGGATTGTATGTTGATTGCCAGGAGTGTAAGCTGATTGTATGCTTTTCCTGTTCAGCTGCTTACAGCATTCATATGCTTGAGAGCATTCGTATGCTTCTCCGGTTCGGTGGTTGTGGTGCCTGCTGCAGTGCTTGGAGTCCTCAGGAAGTGCTAGGAGCATCCTTCAACGGAGGTACCCAGTCGGGGTGCCAGGTGATCCGTTACAAGAGCTGAGTGTTGTCCAGTTGCTGGGGAGGTGTTGGGAGATTCTTTGATTACTTTGCTGTGTTTGGCTGTTCCCTTTGAGTATTTTATTTGTTCCTTTGTGCATCTTGGAGTAACCAGTGGAGGAGAGTCCCTGCTAGGACTAGGGCTCCGTTACACTCCTACTGGAGGATACTCACTGGTACCCCCACCTGTAAAATGACTAGTAATAATATATAGAATGGGTACTAATACCGGAGGATACTCATTGATACTTTAACCCCAGACCACCTGTAATATAATTAGTAATAATAATTATAGAGAATGGGTCTCGTTACTGAATCCTGGGGATACTCATTGGTACTTTAGCCACAGACCATCAGCAATATCACCAGTTGTGGCGGAACCAGCCTCGCCACTGTCCACTGGAGAAGCCTGGTTGCGCGCCTGCTCCCTTTAGACTATGGCCCAGCATTTAAAAACTTATTTTCCCTACAGAAAGGCGTATACTTGCATTTCTGCTCGGGGTGTTCGGTAGATTCAATCTACCGATCAATCAACCACCTGGGAACTGGAGTGTGCCGTCAATTGACCGCCCAGAAGCTGCAGTTAACCGCAGCTTAATTGACGAACGCTGGGTGGCCTTTGTTAATTTGCCGAACACGTGGCAGCAGCCATTTTAACTCCCGAACGGCCAGCTGTGTTCAGCGCCCAAACTATGGAACTGGAAACGGACACTTATTTTCCCGAACACCGCTGAGCCGCCAGCCTCCTTACTTCTGCATTCGGTAGTTTAACCGTATGAACAGCATCACCCCAGATAGCCTGCCACGGAGCCTGTTCATGTAACGAAAGACTATGGGAAAGACTTTGGCTCCATGGCGATTGAACTGTATGTATGTGATCTGAGCGCCATTTGGTAATAATGTGCGCTCAGAACTAAGCTATCTGGGAATATGTAGAATGTATGTTTTTTTTTTTTAGAGTGTATGTTTTATGTGATAAATGTAACCGTATGTAATTTTATGTCTTTTTACTGAAAATGTGTGTAATGGAGTTTTGCCTCTGTCCTTGGAGGTAATTGGATTACTTCCCAATTATCTCCAGGCCATAGAGGAGGGATTGGGATGCATTGTGAGATTGTTGAAATGTGTAAGTCTGTGATTGGTCCTTTTACCCTTTGTGTCCCAGTCTTCCATCTGGTCCCCTAGGGGAGTGTCCACCAGGTGGGAGACCTGCATAAAAGCCGGGCAGTTAGCCCCAGTAAATCAGTTCTGCTTGACCCTCAAACGAAGTGTCGTCTCGTTCTTGGGGGGAATTGGATTGTATGTTACAGTACGACTGCCAGGAGTGTAAACTATTCGTATGGTTTTTCCTATTCGGCCGTTTACAGCATTCGTGTGTTTCCTGTTCGGGAGTTTGGAGCATTCCCCTGCTTCCAGTTCGGGAGATTGGTGAATTCATGTGTTTGCAGTTCGGGAGATTGGTGATTGCAGTAGCTGTCTGTGCATCTGAAAAGGGGAATATCGCCTAAACGGTTTTTAACCTCTTGTGTGCAAAATGGTCAGTTACACTAGTAATCATAATATTAGAGAGATTGGGCTCCAGTACTGATCCCTTGGGATACTCACTGGTACTTTAACCCTAGAACATCTTTAATATCACTAGTAATAATATTATAGAGAATGGGCTCCAGTACTGAACCCTGGGGATACGCACAGACCACCTGTAATATCAGTAATAATAATATAATAGAGAACAGGCCCTAGTACTGAACCCTAGCGTCACGTATTCACCATTATTTATGAATGCAACGGACCCTTGGTGTAATCAGACCTAGCATGCATCACATAAAACACACACACACACACACACACACACACACACACACACACACACACACACACACACACACACACACACACACACACACCCCAGCACATTGTCCAATACAGTTCTTTCTTTTCATGCAGGAGAGGGCGTACAAGCCAATAAGTGCAGTGGACCAGCTCGCTGTGCACTTCTCACTGGATGGGAACATGTTACACAAGGATTCGGATGAGGCGCGCCGGCAGAGGGCAAGGATGGGGGTTGTTGAAGGTGCGTTTCCCTGAATGAAAAGTGCATTGTAGTCACAATTACCAAAACTATGCAAGATTTAACGGTTATTGTGGCTTCTCATCTGTTTTATACATGTGTTAAATAAAAAAACAAACTTGAACAGCACAAACACAATTTTTTATTAGAAAACAATACGTTTTAGTGAGAGCTTCTCTTTAAGAAATCTAGCTACATGTAGGTGGTCGGAAGAAGAGTACACATATTACCTGCAGATATGGCAGTACCCGTAGCTGAAGATAGAGGGCGTAGGATACACATTCCTGCATATTACCTGCAGATATGGCAGTACCCGTAGCTGAAGATAGAGGGCGTAGGATACACATTCTTGCATATTACCTGCACATATTGCAATACCCATAGCTGCACATAGAGGGCGTAGTATACACACATTCCTGCATATTACCTGCACATATTGCAATACCCATAGCTGTACATAGAGGGCGTAGTATACACACATTCCTGCATATTACCTGCACATATTGCAATACCCATAGCTGTACATAGAGGGCGTAGTATACACACATTCCTGCATATTACCTGCACATATTGCAATACCCATAGCTGCACATAGAGGGCGTAGTATACACACATTCCTGCATATTACCTGCACATATTGCAATACCCATAGCTGTACATAGAGGGCGTAGTATACACACATTCCTGCATATTACCTGCACATACCCATAGCTGCACATAGAGGGCGTAGTATACACACATTCCTGCATATTACCTGCACATATTGCAATACCCATAGCTGCACATAGAGGGCGTAGTATACACACATTCCTGCATATTACCTGCACATATTGCAATACCCATAGCTGTACATAGAGGGCGTAGTATACACACATTCCTGCATATTACCTGCACATATTGCAATACCCATAGCTGTACATAGAGGGCGTAGTATACACACATTCCTGCATATTACCTGCACATATTGCAATACCCATAGCTGCACATAGAGGGCGTAGTATACACACATTCCTGCATATTACCTGCACATATTGCAATACCCATAGCTGCACATAGGGCGTGTAGTATACACATTCCTGCATATTACCTGCACATATTGCAATACCATAGCTGTACATAAGGGGTAGTATACACACATTCCTGCATATTACCTGCACATATTGCAATACCATAGCTGCACATAGAGGGGCGTGAGTATACACACACATTCCCTGCATATACCAAGCATATTGCACACCATAGTTGCACATAGAGTGGGCTATAGGCATACACACACATTCCCGCATATTACCTGCAAGTAATATATTGCACTGCCAGCCTAATATAGAGGGCGAGTATACACACATTCTTGCATATTAGCTGCACATATATTGTAAATACCATAGCTGCACATAGAGGGCGTAGTATACACACATTCCTGCATATTACCTGCACATATTGCAATACCCATAGCTGCACATAGAGGGCGTAGTATACACACATTCCTGCATATTACCTGCACATATTGCAATACCCATAGCTGCACATAGAGGGCGTAGTATACACACATTCCTGCATATTAGCTGCACATATTGCAATACCCATAGCTGCACATAGAGGGCGTAGTATACACACATTCCTGCATATTACCTGCACATATTGCAATACCCATAGCTGCACATAGAGGGCGTAGTATACACACATTCCTGCATATTAGCTGCACATATTGCAATACCCATAGCTGTACATAGAGGGCGTAGTATACACACATTCCTGCATATTACCTGCACATATTGCAATACCCATAGCTGCACATAGAGGGCGTAGTATACACACATTCCTGCATATTACCTGCACATATTGCAATACCCATAGCTGCACATAGAGGGCGTAGTATACACACATTCCTGCATATTACCTGCACATATTGCAATACCCATAGCTGCACATAGAGGGCGTAGTATACACACATTCCTGCATATTACCTGCACATATTGCAATACCCATAGCTGTACATAGAGGGCGTAGTATACACACATTCCTGCATATTACCTGCACATATTGCAATACCCATAGCTGCACATAGCAGGCGCAGGATAGATACACACATTCCTGCATATTACCAGCAGATATTGCAGTACCCGTAGCTGAACATAGAAGGCGCAGGATAGATACACCATTCTTGCATATTACCTGCAGATATTTTGTAATACCCATAGCTGCACAGAGAGGGCGTAGGATACACACATTCCTGCATATTAGCTGCACATATTGCAATACCCATAGCTGCACATAGAGGGCGTAGGATAGATACACACATTCCTGCATATTACCTGCAGGTATTGCAATACCCATAGCTGCACATAGATGGCATGGGATATTTCTGCATATATTTCTGCATATTACAATACCCATAGCTGGACATAGAGGGTGCAGGATAGATACACATTCCTTCATATTACCTGCAGCTATTTTGCAATACCCAAAGCTGCACATAGAGGATGCAGGATAGATACACATTCCTGCAGATATTGCAATACCCATAGCTGCACATAGAGGGCGTAGGATACACACATTCCTGCATATTACCTGCACACATTGCAATACCCATAGCTGCACATAGCGGGTGCAGGATAGATACACACATTCCTGCATATTACCAGCAGATATTGCAGTACCCATAGCTGTACATAGAGGGCGCAGGATAGAACACACATTCCTGCATATTAGCTGCACATATTGCAATACCCATAGCTGCACATAGAGGGCGTAGGATACACACATTCCTGCATATTACCAGCAGATATTGCAGTACCCATAGCTGTACATAGAGGGCACAGGATAGAACATCTTAGCATATTAGCTGCACATATTGCAGTACCCATAGCTGAACATAGAAGGCACAGGATAGAACACACATTCCTGCATATTACTTGCAGGTATTGCAAAACCCATAGCTGCACATTTCCTCTCTAGTCCGTCCTCTCACACTTCACCCCTCTGTCAGTCCTTACATTGGCTTTCTGCATCCTATAAGAGTCAATTCAAAATGCTAACCCATACCTATAAAGCATTGACCAGTTCTAGGCCCTGTTATATCTCTTCACAGATCCATAGGTAAGCCCCTTCTCTGTCTCTCCGCTCTGCCCGTGACCTTCTCCGGTCCGCTGCTTGCACACGTACGGCCAACTCACACTTGCAGGACTTCTCACGGGCAGCTCCCTTCCTATGGAACAGCCTGCCTACTGCCCAAGGCTTTAATTGTTTAAGAAGTGCCTTAAAACCCATCTCTTTAGGAAAGCTTCTGGCCTCCCAGAGTAACATCTGCCTCACATACCTGTCTATTGGTCTCTCCTCCAGCTCTGCTTCACTCCCACCTTATTTGATTGCTATTTCTTGTCCTAATGTGTTATACCCCACCTCCTATATAGAGTGTAAGCTCGTTTGAGCAGGGCCCTCTTCAACCTATCATTCCTGTAAGTTTTCTTGTAATTTCTATTTATAGTTACATCCCCCCTCTCATAATAATATTGTAAAGCGCTACGGAAACTGTTGGCGCTATTTAAATGGCATTAATAATACTACCAACCATAGTGTCTGAGAGCAGATCGCATTTTTCCTTGCCTGCCATTTGTATTGTACTCCAGGATTGCATTCCTCCTCTACATATTTGTCTTAATAATAATAATAATAATAATAATATTAATTATTGGCATTTATATAGAGTCAACAAATTCCGTAGCGCTTTACAATATTATAGGAGGGGGAGATTTAACAATAAATGAGACTTACAAAAGATTACAGGAACAATAGGATGAAGAGGACGTGGGGTATAAAACACAATAGGACAGGGAATAGCAATCATACAAGGTGGGAGTGAGGCTATTCCAAAGGAAGTCTATTTTGTGTACACTAAGCAGCTGTGAGTGTGAAAATTGCAATTTGTGCAGCTAAAAACTACTAAAACAACTGTAAACCCTTTCTGGTCTGTTTCTTTTATTTATTTATTTTAATATATACAATGATTTTCTTAAATTTTGGAATGAATATGCTCTTTGGTCTAGATTCTGCACCCAGTGATGTGGCTGCACCAGATGCCGGAGACAAAGACGAGGAAGGAGAAGGGAAAGCAGCCACTCCGGTACTGCGCACAGACTATCTCAATCAGTTTGTAGACCATGTATTGCCCGATGCTCTAGATATATGTGATCAGTGCAGAGTTATTTACATGGTGGCACGCTAAGCGTGTCTACACTGCTTGGAAATGGACATTGTCCGTAACAGATCCTTCTCATATCAGGAGTTAAACTGCGATGGTGTTAGAATAGTAATAATGCTAGCTATTTGTTGAACATGTCGCACCCTAGTCAATGTTTAGCAGTTATAGTTTTTTTTTTTTTTTTTTTTTTTATTAAAAAAACCCCGATATAAATAAAGTGGAGAACTCTGGCCATGTGATCTTGTAATCTAATATTTGTAGTACATTTATACAAAGAGTAGTGTTACATGACCCGTAAGCTTACAATCTAAATAGGATAATGCATGTTGAAACTAAAGGGAGCAGGTGGGCCAATGATGGTTATAGCTAGAGCCGTGATCCCCAACCCTGCCTTTATATGAACAGTAAAGGTTTGAAGAGGAATTGTGGCCTCTTATTGCGTGGAGGACTGAGTTGGTAGGCACAGGTCTAGACGAAGTGGGAGTCATGTAGAAAATGCTATTTTGGATGTGAGCAAGTGAGGCACTAGTAAGGTGGTTGGGAAGTAATTAGAAATTTAATTTAGTTACATTACCGTGTCAACCATAGAGCTGTAGCTGCAAATTAACTTAACGATACATTTCCCTCAGTCATGTTAGTGATGGGTAAGGTGGATGATAATTATCTTATGGACTGGCTTACTGCCACATTCAAAAATACAATGGCTTCCTACCATAAAACATGGAGTGTTTGGGAACATACCATAAAACGCGGAGTATATGGGAACATACCATAAAAGGCAGAGTATATGGGAACATACCATAAAAGGCAGAGTATATGGGAACATACCATAAAAGGCAGAGTATTTGGGAACATACCATAAAAGGCAGAGTATATGGGAACATACCATAAAACGCAGAGTATTTGGGAGCATACCATAAAAGGCAGAGTATATGGGAACATACCATAAAAGGCAGAGTATATGGGAACATACCATAAAAGGCGGAGTATATGGGAACATACCATAAAAGGCGGAGTATATGGGAACATACCATAAAACGCAGAGTATTTGGGAAGTGTACAAAAACAAATTCTTTGCTGTTCGATTCCTAGTTGCTCTCCCCCTTATTTTTTTTTTTGCCTATTTTGTTTACAAAGGACCTGTTTAAATAGTTAGAGTCTGACTAGTTTGTATCTGTGAAATTTCTCCAGCCCTCTGTATTTTCAAAACTATAAGCTATTAATTATAAGCTGTATATCTACTGTTTGCTTAAAGTGGTGGTCATTTTCACTACGGCTATATGCTCAGCTATGGGCAGTAATGCAGACTTCATTTCCTATCACCCATAGCTGAATAGCAGTAGATCCCTGTATAAAGAATATGCTTTGATCATATTTCCATATTATACTGTGAGATATCTCCTTTTATAATATATTGTTTAATAACAACGACTGATGTAAATGCTCTCACAGCAAGTTCTGGAAATGGCAGCTGTTTTGCACGGTATGTGAGTGGCACGGTATGTAAGACCTCTTTGTTATATTGCTTTTCACAGTGCTTTTTTATGCAGTCCTTTGCCATCTGTTCTGCTGAAATCATCATATCCTGGGGTTAGATTCTCTGCAAAAGGGACCCATATAACCCCTTTATTATCATTATATCAGCTGATTCACAATTTCCCCAGGCTCCGTAAACTATCGGCTGACATTTACGATGATCTGCAACTTTCATAGAAACCAAACAGACTCTGTTTACCAAAGAGAATGTGCATTGTCACTGCGAACAAATAAAATTATTTCTAAAAACAAATGTAGAAAATGTGATAAAATATATATAGGGGACAAATCCTCTGAAAAATAGCACTACACGGTGTCTACACATTGAAAGCAGAAAAAACATGTGACATGTGATATTTCATCCTCAGATTGCCATGGCACAATATGCAAATTAGCATCCGGTGTAATGCTTCTAGATTACATAGCCAGTTGCATGAATTACTTGTAATAAATAACGCGCCTGGATCTAAGTACGGTAATATTTAGATCCGTGCTTTTACAGAGACATCGTAGACACTGTTACTGTGTGATCTCATTGCAATAGTTATAGTGTCTGCATTCTTTCATATTTAGCATTAAACTGTTTTATGTCCCCAGCAGCCCATCCCTTCTGTGCCACTTGAACCAATGAGGAAGCATTAACCCGAGCAGCAATGGGTGGCTGTGATTGGTTGAGTGTGTCAGCTGACGACATTCAGTCAATCACAGCTCCCATATCTGGTATGAATTGGTATGTCTAGAAGAAAGTGTGATCTCTGCCTTTGTTGCAGCTTTTTCCTAGATCATATCCATCATGTTTTCCTAGACACATGTGTGTTTTACCTGCTGCTGGGCAGTGTATGAAATATGCTGGCCTGCAGCATGTAAAATTTATGTGGAAAGAAAACCTCTGATTTAACAAAGAGTGTTTCCAAAGCAAATGCGTTTTTTTTTGAGCCTAGAAATTCTACATGCTTCAGGGAAGAACTTTGTATGTGTTGCCCATGAAAATGAAGCATGAGACGTATATAATCTCTCCTATTGCAGCTAATCCTTAATTCGGCATTTTACAGGTCGCAAGCGAGGAGGGAGCAGATGGGGAAGAAATAACAAGAAACAAAAAGGAACGAAAGCTGACCAATCAATTCAACTACAGTGAGCGTGCTTCACAAACCTTCAACAACCCTCTGAGGGTAAGTTCATACTTTCGTAAAACAAGCCCTGGGAGTTCCACATAACCAACACTAAGCACCTTGGTATTTGTGTTTCAGGAAAGGGCTTCTCAAACAGAACCTCCTCCGCGTGCAACATTTTCTGCCACTGCCAACCAGGTACCGGTTATATTATTGCCAATCTATTTCACTGTCTGATATGTTGATTATAAGGACTCTATATGATATGCATCAAACTTTAGCTTAATGCAGTGTTTGGGAGTTGCAGCCATATCTATTCTGGCTGTCTCACACAGCCTGCAAGAAAAAAAAAAATGGTTTAATTTTCAATCAGACAGTTAACTTGCTTTAGAAGAAGTTTTTAATCTCCTGCTCTGTAAATTGAACGTTACACACAGGAGACTCCTGCAGAATCTAGGAGGCTGTTAACCAAGCAGGAGATAAAATACAAATAAAAGTTCTAGATTAAACACTGTGCAATAAAGGAACATAGAATAACTAGGTTCGTTTTCAGGAAGTGTTTAGGAAGGCTGTGCAAGACACATGCAGGGAGGTGTGGCTAGTGCTGTATAAACCAATTTATCTAACTTCTAAATGTCAGAATTGAGCTGTGGGGCAAGATCTATACACCAAAACTGTGTCCCTTATGCTTATTGATGTGGTCCCCCTGTTGCCTTGCCTGGTGTTCTCTTCCCATCGCTCTGTCTGGTGTGGTCGCTGTGGCGAAAGTAACCTCGCCACTGGTTTTTGGAGGGGCCTGTTTGCCAGCCTCCTGCCCTGGGATGTATTGCCCTTCTAGGAACTGATGTGGGAATACTTGATTCTTATATTGCGGTTTCTGGCCCTTTAATTCCCAGAGGAAGGATTTGTACTTTAAAACTGGCACTTCGGATGCAGTCGAAGTGCCGAAGTGGCCGCCATTCGAATACCGAAGACGTGGCGGCGGCCATTTTAACTCATTCATGCCAGCTGATCCGTTACAGTCCCCCATTTACCATGTTTGGTGCAGTTTATTACCCTGCCTTGTGTGGTTTAACTCCATGTTTCACTGCCTAGTGCAGTCCCCTTTCCTGGCCTCCTCCTTTTGCCCAGCCTAGTGTAGTTTCCCCACCCCATTAACCTCACTTTTGCTCTCCCCTTGTCTTGCTTGCTGCTGTCTCCCCTCCATTCCCCAGTCTGTGATCTCCACATTCATAACCCTATTGTGGTGCAGCACGTCCAGTTACATGGCTACGTGAGTCCCCATTGCCCTTCATGGTGCAATCCCCTCACTGTCCTCTTTACCCTTCAGTGGGAGATCTATGACTCGTACTTAGAGGAGCTGCACAAACAGGAGAAAGTGAAAGAGAAACAAAAGGCACCCACCAGTAAAAAGGACGAGGACATCTCTTCAAGACGCAAACTGCCCCCAGCCGAATCCCAGGTTCGTGGCGTTTTCACGAATTACTTTATTTTCATTTATTTCATAATTGGATATTTGTAATTAATGTGCTGCTTGTTCTGTCACAGGACATTTGTTAAGTACTTGGTGAGAAGGTATCATACATTAACAGCTTAACATGGCATGTTTTATTCACAAAATTCATTTTAGCTCTTATTTGTAGCATATTTGCAGACATACATTTTCACCCTAATACATGCACACAAACACGCTGACCTGCATACATAAAAAAACCGTGAGCTAGAGAATTCAGAGAACCTACAACAGCTGAAATAGCTCGCCCCCTTTAGATTTCAAGCTGGTTTTAGCTCATCTTGTGCTATTACAGAGAGAACCTAAAGCATGTGTATATCAGACTGATGCCACCCAAAAGGGCTGTCCAGATCCAAAATGCAGGATTTTATAGGATAGAAATATCTATGTCCTTCACGGCAGCCTATGCTGCACAGCGCATGGCAGGTCTAGAACACTATGGCTAGACTTTGTAATTTACATTTGTACCATTTCTCTCCTTGTCTTATAGAGTGATGACATCAACAAAGTGTCAGTGTCCAGTAAGATAGTGGAACGAATGGTGAATCAAAACACGTTTGATGATATCACACAAGGTACACTGTGTTTATATGAAACCTTTGCTAGCTGGACAATGGCATGTACTATCCACCCAAAATATTTTGCTTTGTTTCCCGTTTCCAGACTTTAAGTATTTTGAGGATGTGTCTGATGAGTTCAGAGATCAAGATGGGACTTTGCTTCCTCTCTGGAAATTCCAATACGATAAGGCCAAACGGCTGGCAGTGACTGCCCTCTGCTGGTAGGTATTGTTTATTACACAGACAGTGAGAACAGCTCATTAAACAATTTCATGTGTTGGTTCCTCTGAGAAACAGTGCTGATTATTCCTTCTTGGCACAGTCCTAGAACGCTAATGAAAGGAATTGTGAATAACAATTTTAGAGTTGAGGAGGATCAAAGAATAAGTGTGCGGATGGATTCTGTCCTATTTAAGATGTTTCTTTTAGAAAAACTTCACTTTAGAAGTTTAAAGGAATATTCTAAAGCTAAAAATAAATATATATCTAATCTATCTATTCTATCTATAACAACTGGCCCAAAACACTCTTCTCACGACTGTTACACAGACAGCCACCGGAGATGTGTCATCTTAACATCCTTAGATTTACAAAGGGCTCCATGTTCCGTGTCATCACTTACAGTATGATGGTGCCAAACACCGTAATACTTCTAATAAAGAAGCATTGCATTGGCTGACTGTCCTGCGCATGTGCATTGAGTCCACAGTAACGTTGGCTTGGACCAAAAACCATTCACAGCGGGTGGATTAGGCTGCAGAGAGGAATATGTATCAGCGCAGGATTAGAAATAAGTTTAATGGCTTTCTGGGGTGGATTATATAAACTATAAAATAAACATATTTAACTTAAAAATAAATATATTTTACCATTAGTGTTGTTTTAATCGTCACCCCTATTAAATCATTTTATAATAGATAGTTGGCATTTTTTAGACTTTTCCAGATGTTTTACAGATAAAGTAAATTTTCCAAAACTCTCTCTTGCTCTTTTGTACAGGAATCCTAAATATAAGGATCTATTTGCGGTGGGACACGGTTCCTGTAAGTTACATCTACTTTGTTATTAGTACATTTTTTTTTTTAAAAGTGAGTGATTGTAATGTGTTGCTGTATGGTTTAAATGTAGGAATGCCAATATGACTCAAATTCCATCCAAACAAGTACCCATTCTGCCCTCATCCCTGTTCCTCCTCCTCTGTGGAATATTATCCATGCTGTCCCCTGCTCTGTATAATAGCCAGTTTGCCAATTGCCCTTTGTGATAATAACCAGCTTGCTCACTGAATGATCTTAGCCAGCCTGCACACTGTCCGGTGTGAGAATAACCAGCCTGCCCACTGAATGATTGTAGCCAGCCTGCCAACGGCCCTGTGCGAAAATAGCCAGCTTGTCCGCTGTCCTGTGTGACAATAACCGCCTGCCCACTGCCCTGTGTGATAATAACCAGTCTGCCCACTGTGATATTCCCAGCCATCCCTCTGTGATATTCCCAGCCTGCCCCCTGTGATATACCCAGTCTGCCCCCTGTGATATACTCAGCCATCCCTCTGGTGTGCTAGGTTCCACATGGCGAGCTCTAAACACCAAATCCTGGCAGTTTTTTTTTGGCAGCCCAAATTGCCTTCCCCAAAAATTTTTACGTACCAAAATTTGGCAGAGCCAAACAGCAACACGAACTAGATTATGCCTGTAACGGAGCTCCCTGTACCCCGGCTGGGTACCTTGGCCAAGGACCACTTCCTAGCTGGAACAGGGGAAAAACCGCAGCACTTCTGTCCACAGTCGCCATGGCTTTACTGGGGTCCTGCAACCATTCCCGAATAGGGGAACATGCTCTAGCAACCACCAGGCACTGGACGACACTCAGTCCTAGAAGCTCTAAAGTGGAATGCTTTATTGGCAGCCACAACTGGCCTTATATGCAGATCCCCATGTAAGGGGCACTCCCCCCTGGACCTGAGAGTAAACTACAGTAAAAACATACACACAATTACATTGGCTCTCAGGTCCAGGACACTCCTATACAAAACAAGATAATCTCTCCCCTGTGCCTGGGAGATAATTGAGTCAGGAACTGTACAAAACTCAATTATCTCCAGGCACAAAAACACACATTTCCCAAACACCCAAAAGGTACCTTAAAATTACATAAACCACCTAAACATCCCCTGATAGCCCCGATCTTGGTGACCAACATATCCAAAACTCACCCAGATCGGTACAGGGGTTCAAGATTTTCCTGGAAGTCTTAATATGACTGACCGCACACATGGTCCCATGCCCAAAACAGTTCCATAAGATCAGGGCTAGTGGTTGTTTAACACTAACAAACTACCGAACATAGTCAGTATTCTTACCCTTGAGATTGTTCCCCTTGTTCGTGGGAACATTTACACACCGAACACAGGCGATCATGCAAGTTCATTGGTTTTCGGGAGTTTCAGTGTCTGAAATTAGTTCCATGAACTAGATGACCAAACACTGCTGCCTGTGTTCACGCGAACAAGATGGCCGCCACCTCGTGGTCATCTGTAGGAATTGCGGCCACCCAGACAAACACAAAGTAGCAATTAGGTTTAACAAGCTCCCTGGTGGTCTCCGGTTCGTGCGGTTGTTCAGTTCCCGAACCATACAGTCCAAATACTCGAATGGAGATTTTTACACTACATTTTACAGGGCCCATAGTCTGTGGGCAGGATGCTGGCAAGCAGGCTCCTTCAGGAGCTTGAGGCAAAATCACGTGGGAAAGGGAGGTTTGTCACAATGCCGTCCTAAAATTTCTTTTTCAAATTCAGATTTTTTTTTTATTTTTTTTTTTCAGCCTGCACATGTCTATTATCCACAAAGGCCTTAATTTAATTACCTCTTGTAACGGACTGTTTTACTCACCAGAGGTTAAAAACCGTTTAGGCGATATTCCCCTTTCCAGATACACCGACAGCTACTGTAAGCAACGATCTCCCGAACTGGAAACACATGAACACTGGAAATATCCAAACAGGAAAACCATACGAAAGGGTTACACTCCTGGCAGTCAGCATACAATCCAATTCCCCCAATAACGAGACGACACTTCGTTTTGAGGGTTAATTTTCCAGGGGCCATAGTCAGCAGGTAGGAGGCGGGCAGCCAGGCCTCTCCAATGTCCAGTGGCGAGCCAGCTTTCGCCACACTTCTCATATGTTTGGTTTGAGGAGCTGTGAGAGTTCACCTGATTGCCTCATGTACTGTCTCTTTCTGTTTGTGTGGCTTGGTTGTGGCTGTCCTTGGATCATTAGTTTTCTTTTGTCAACAATAAGAAATGTTTACCTCCTCCATTTCTTAAGCTAGACGTGTACAACCACAATAGTGGCTTCATGATTTCTTTTGTCACTTGATTACAAACTGTACAAATGAGTATAGTCTGAAATAATTTCTGAATCCGCCTGTAAGGAGTTTAATGTAGAGGTACAGCAATACAAGTGATTGTGATTTTAACCCTCTTATATAATATAACAGATGGTCAAGTAAGTCTATGGCCTCCTAGGACAACTGTTATTTCACAAACCTATCTCTCGCTCTCTTTCCCACCGTGTTGTTTGGTTACGATCCCCGATGCTGCCTTTGCCATTGTGTTTTTATATCCACCTTCTCTAAATTGTAAGTGCATTGATCCTGCTTTATAGATTATCAACTTTAGTGTCCTAATTCTGAGCAGCCAGTGGGGGGCAGTGTTGGTCATGTTCCACCTCTTACTAGTTTCCAAACACTATGCACAGATTATTAAGCCAATAACTCGGACGATCCGTAGTAACTGCTAATTATGTGCTGCTTAGTACTAACCAATTTCATTATCTCGCAACAAACCAGTTTGTTCTGATTTTAACTCTTAAAAGATCACTCTCATTTTTAAACTTTTAAGTGCCAGAACATGGCCAGGAAAAAATCTGTAGATTTGTGGACTGAGCAATATGCTGCAGACACACATTATGCCCAGTCCAGGTATAGCATCCATAGCCAGCCCACCAACTCTTTAACTGACTGCCAGTAGCCTTGTAGATCTGGGACCTTAGCCACGTGGGTGCTGGTGTTAACCTGACAGTATGTAGAATTTGCATGCTGTAGGAAGGTGTGAATAATTTACTGACTTCCTCTGGCATCTTGGAAATTTTACAAAGTTTTGGCAGCACTCTACCAACAGATTTTGTAATTTCTATATGTCTGGGATATGTGTTTCCTTTAAATCAGGGGGGAGAACGCCATTGATGTCATTTATAGTATGGATGGAGTTACCTCTTTTAATTCTAAATAGGCTTGTGACCCACTGTCACCTTAGTAATATAAAGTCCAAGGGAAAGAAAAGCTGGCAGGTGCAAGGTCATGCAGTCCAAATGTCTATTATCCAGCTAAGGTTTAGAAATGGAGGGACAAGACAGAGGTCGGTATATCCAGGAGAGCAGATTTAACACAGGTAGTTTTGCAAGGAAGTAGCACAGAACAATTGAGCAATGACAGCTCGGCTGTTCACAGTTTAAATAGGGTGCCAAAACTTACCTATTCTGATAGGTCTTCATAACACCCTATTGGTGTTATGGGCTGTCGGTCATTTGGGGATTGCCATAGGAGCTAAAGTGTATAATTTGTTTCAGCCAGGCCCACAGGGCTGCACTGCGGCACGTCTCCTAAGAGTCTATTGTTGCCTGGGAGACGTGACGCAATCCGAGTTAGATGGGCGCTGCCTGCTCCTAGCATTCTGAATGTTGACGCAGCCATAACTCATAGTTGCCACGGGGGCAGCAAGGGAACAAAGGTAAGTATTGACAATACCGCCTGGCACCCTGACTGGGTACCTCCGTCAGTCGCTGCTTCCTACTAATCCTTGAGTACAATAAGCACCGCACCGGACTACATAACCACAGTAAACCCCACAAACCGCCGCAGCTTGGTTGGGGTCTTGCTGTCCTCCACCCACCCTGGACCCAAGACCAGGATTCAGCTTCCATTGGGTAGACCTCTTCTAGTCCAGAAAAAAAAGCAGGCCAAGGGAGTATAGTAATTATAGCAATCCCCAGAGTGAATATAGCTCTCCAATGCCCCAAACCTGAGCCTAGACTTCATGAAGGGTAAAACGAATCTGTTTAATGGCAGCCACAACTGGTCTTATATGCAGGTTCCCATGCAAGGGGCACTCACCCCTGGACCTGAGAGTAGACTACAGTAAAAACATACACATAATTACATTGGCTCTCAGGTCCAGGACAGTCACATACAAAATCGGTCAATCCTCCCCCTGTTCCTGGGTGATAATTGAGACAGCACTGTATTAAACTTATCTCCAGGCACAGAAAACATACATTTTTACAAAAAAAACAAAATACCTTTAAGCACACACAATCCCCACAAAAGTTACATCCCCTGAGAGCCCCGATCTGGATGACCTACATATCCAAAAATCACCCAGATCAGTTCAGGAATTTCCTGGAAGTCATAATTTGACCTACCGCACGCATGGTCCTATGCCCAAAACAGTTCCAGAGAATCAGGGCTTGTGGTCGGTCTAGTTCAGTAGTTTAAAAACCAAACAAACTACCGAACATAGTCAGCGTTCTTACCCTGGAGCTTGTTCACCTTGTTTGTGGTAACGTTTCCACCGAACAGTGCCCTTCTAAGTTGTGTAGATCCGAACGCAGGTGATCCTGGAAGTCCAGCGGTGTTCGAAAGTTTCAGTATCCGAAACCGTTGAATGAACTCGATGACCAAACACCGCTGCCTGCCTTCACGGGAACAAGATGGCCACCAACTTGTGTTCGTTCATGCGAACAGCAGCCACCCAGACGAACACTGCGGTGGAAAGTGTTACAAACTGTCAATTAGGCTTAACAAGCACCCGGGTGGTCTCTGGTTCGTGCGGCTGTTCGGGAACTGAACCATATGATCCCAATTGCACGAACAGAGCCCTTTTGAAGTATTTTTAGCCAGGTCTATTGCAGGGGCCATAATCCTGAGGCAAGAGACTGGCAAGCAGGCCCCTCCAAGAACCCATGACGAGGTTCAGTTCGTCACACCGCCCTCCTAAGACCCATCCTCGAGTTGTAGAGGAGCAGGATGTTTAGGATGACTATGATGGAAAGAATGAGCTGGCGAGGTGGATGGCTTCCAAGACCGTTCTTCTGTACCAAATACTTTCCAGTGGATGAGGTACTGAAGTCTGCCACAATGAATACAGAAATCAAAGATTTTAGCAATTTAATATTCTTCTTCACCATTGACCTGGATGGGTCCTGAAGGAGGAGGATTCCGAGTGTTAAATCTGTCGGGCACATATGGTTTCAACAAGTTTCTTGTCGGCATAGCTTTTATATTTCTGTTGTGTTGGAGTAGGATGGTTTTAGCACATTAGAATCCAATCTTGAGGTCGTTGGTGGACTGTTGAATGTTAGGCAAAGGATGTGTGATGGGTTGATCGGGGAGCATGACCAGATGATAACCATAGTTTGCGTAAAAATAGACTTATGATGAGAAGTGTTTAAGTGATTATTGTACGCAAATTCTGCAGTTGGTAGCAACCCATACCAGTTGTTTTGCAAATTAGTGGAGTAGCATATGATGTGTTGTTCAAGTGTCTGGTTGTTTCTTTCAGTTTGACTATTTATCTGTGAGTATAAGGCAATTGACAAACAAATGCAGATTTGCAGGAGGTTACAGAATGATTTCCAAAATGTTGAAGTAAATTGGGAACCTCTATCTGACAGAATGGATTCAGGCATAGCACAACGGTCTGCTTGGCGGTGGGTGCTCCTTTTTGCTGCGATAAAGTGAGCCATTTTAGTTAGTCTGACCACTACCACCAGACAAATTCGACAAAGTCAACAGAGATCTGTGGCCAGGGACGAGAAGGAGTGGGTAATGGTTGCAATAAATCAACCGGACAAGCAAGAGGATCTTTGGATCTGGAACACACAGAACACCGCTTTGACACATTCGTGGATGCCCACCAGAAGGATCACTGAACCAAATCATAGGTCTGTTTCTGACCTCTATGACCAGACACTGGGGAATCATGGCATTGATGCAGTCCTTCGGTTCTGGCTGCTTCTTTAACAGAGTTTGGCACAGCTTTGCAGTTGTAGAGGAGGATTGGGTATGCTGACCATTTGGGATTATCTTCTTGTAGAAGAGCTTCAGGGGTTTCCTCAGAAACATCTGTTGGCCAGAAGGAATACAGGGCGCCTGCCTTTCCGTTTTTTTAACCCGGACGTTATGTTATGTGAAACTGGAACAAGACAATAACAGCATCCACCTTGCTTGTCTTGGACAGAGTCTAGGTGCTGATCTGAGGTATTTAAGGTTACGATGATCCCCCTTGGAGTGGAAATCAACCGGATTCGTGAGGTCATCTTTCACACTCTCTGTGATAAAACGGCTCAGGTGGCAGTCTGTAATGCATCCACTTCTAAGAAATATGGTTTTGTAGGATCAGGTACCATGAGGATGGGTGCTTTGGTGAATTGAGATCATCAAAATGCTTTTGAGCATCTTTGGATCATTTGAATGGGTTGACACTGACATAGTCAGTATCATAAATTTCATCATAAAACCGATAAAATTAAATCTAAAATAAGCAAATAGAATATACACTTGTATAAAGAAAATAAATATAGCCAAAATGCGTTTCACTCCTCCTGGGGCTTCCTCAGTCAGATGCCATCTATACTATATTCTATAGTCTCATTTTTTTTTATTTATATTTGATGCACGTGGTTTTACCAAGATAAGGTGGGGTGAGTTACCCCCTTATTCACAGCGCTCCACTAAGGTTTTACTTGTACCACCTGTTTTTCCTCGTAGATATAATTTGGTGTAAACAGAAGCAGTATTGAGGTGTTCCATAGGTTTGGGAATGAGAGGCAATGTGTATTGATGCTTAACGGTGATATTTTTTAAATCTCTGCACGCCACACAAGGACAAAGACCACCACTTTTTATCAGCAAATAATCCACTGGCATCAGCAGGGTAGGTTGAAGGACAAATGAATCATTTCTCCAAGTTATCTCTTATGTATTCTTTTAGTTTGAAACCGATATAAATGTCTGAAAGGGATAAGTGCTCCAGCAATAAATCAATGGGACATTCATAGGTCCAGTGTTGGGGGTAGTGAGTCAACACCCTTTTCATTAAACACTTCGCTATATTCCATGTAACCCCAATATGGCAGGAAACAGAGGTGAGGCTTCTAAGTCAAACTGCAATGTCTCCTCATTACAGGTACCAATAATAACAACAGGAAAGGTGTGTTTGGTAACAAGTCCAGATTTCAAAGGACTACCATCCACAACTTTAATGCACATAAGATATTCTTTATTGCAACAAGGTATAGACATGGTAGCAGCAAAAAAAAAAATTAATCAAAAAACAGCCATTGGCTCCAGAATCGATCATGATGTTCACAGTCCATTTCTTGGTGTTATGGGCTGTCCTTCATTTGGGGATTGCCATGGAAACTAATGTGTATAAGTTGTTCCAGCTGCACTCAAAGGGCTGACCTGCGGCATGAAACTATTGTGCATGTTTCCCAAGCGTCTATCGTTGCCTGGGAGATGTCCGGAGGTTGCGGCTCGTCCCTAGCATTTGCGCATGCATGCATTTGTGCAGCCGCAACTCCGAGGTGCCACCGGTGCAGCAAGGGAACGGAAATAAGTCTTGACACCCACCTTGTATATTGTTTGTGACAAAAACAGAAGTAGACAGACTTGCTTCAGGAAATCCTATGTTCCCTCTATCATGGATTAAATGCCCCACCTCAAAGCACGTGGATCCTTCAATAAAACAGTAAATTCTATGAGTAGAATATTTTCTACATTAAAATTAACATGAAACTATCACTACTTTTTAAACTATTTATATACTCTGGTCAGTCATTCACTGCTTCATTATATCAATCATTCATTGCAATGATTTGAATTTTTGAAAATTAACTTCCAGCCTTTCTTTGGCTCTGAACTGGGTAGTTGAAAGACATGCGATTAGTTTGCAAACAAAGAATTTCTAAAGCATTAAGAAACTTTTGAGAATAAATATCTTTAAACTGGGAAGACTTTCATTTTTAATTTAAAAACTGAATGTTGAGCTTTTTCACATTATCTACAAGAGAGAGGATGTGAAAACGAAGACTATGACAGATGTGGTTTGAGATCAAAACACTTTGTAAAATGGTATATTTTGCAGAGGGTGTGATGTTTACAAAGGAGAGGGAATTAGTGCCTTGCAAGCTGTCTGAAGTTAAATGATAAATTCAGTATATCACACTAGTCTATGATATGTCCACCAGATGAAGACGAAAGCACCTGTCATGATTGGAGATGAAAGCGGGGCCTGGTGTGTTATGTTCTTGTGGACAGATATTGCTCTGGGGTGTTTGTCCTGACCTAGAATCAAGAAATAGCTCTGTGTGAGCGAGATTCGCCTCGCAGCTATTCAAGCAGTCAGGTCTCCTGTCGCTTCCAGTAACCATCACTTTTACCCAATTTCACGGGCAGTGAGGTGAACTCGGAGGATATTATCTAAGCTAGAATTCAATCAACCTTTCTCTTGTAACGTTGCAGTCACCCAGTGTGGAGAATATTCCCTAATATCAACAGTTATACTTGTATACATAGCGGCACATACGTATTTCGATAGTGATTCAAATTTGATTTGATTCGCTCCATTTTATCAGTCCAAATCAAGCCGAAAATTCACCAGAATCTAAAAGTCATCGAAGCTCCAAGCCCGGTTTGAATCCTCTTATTCCATTTTTGAGACCGGGAAAGATAAGACTTGGATACATTGTGAACCGGGGTACTTCCTGAACAGAATGTCAGAGCAATGAGCTTTTTCTCCAATAGCCCTTTTGATTTATTAATTGCGTGAAAATGTTTTATTAATTCCTGCAGCATCATTTTTAAAACCCTGCAAGAACAATGAGCTAGAGCGCTTTCCCTGGGCTGCGACAATGAATCCAAATATTGGAGGTTCACACTTGTCACATGGCAAGCTCCCCATCAGTAAACAAACCAAGTTTAATTTGACAGAAACACATTCCTCTTTCCTGATGGAGGCAAATAATACCATTGGTTGGAATGTTTAGTATCCCAGGACGTACATAACAATACAAACACAATCAATATAATCTTCATGGTAAGGCTATTTCTAAAGAATAAATCATTTATTGTTTAGCTCTTTATGGTCAAAAATGTTTGCTAAACTACAATATGTCAGTCTATACTGAAAAAAGCAAACAGTACAGTGCTTAAATTCCACCACAAGGGGGCAGTAAAGCTGCAGTATGTTCTTCACTTCAGGAAAGAAATGCACCATACTGTACTTCATAATCACTATGACTGTCCAGCATGTGTTTATCTTTAAAGGAACGCTCCAAGCATCCAAACCCCTACAGAGGCACTCTGCAGACCCTCATTGTAAGTAGTCAAACCGTTTTAGAACAATTTGACGTCTTACCTTGTGTCTGCAGGGTGCCTCTCCGCACCTCCATTACTGCAGATGGAGAGCTTGAAGCTCCTAAGCAGGATCGATCGAAGTCCTGCCCATCTGGACCTAGCTCAGAGAGTTTAGTGGAGTCTGAGAGCAGCACCTGGGTAAGCCCATATTGGAGGCCAAACTGTTCTAAAATTGTTTGATTGCTTAACAATGAGGGGGCGCCTGGGGACTCCTGGCACATTATTCATTACAGCACACTAGTGGTTATGGTGCTTGGAGTCTATATACTATTACTCTATCCAGTCACTGTCCTACCTACCATTACTCTATCCAGTCACTGTCCTACCTACCATTACTCTATCCAGTCACTGTCCTACCTACCATTACTCTATCCAGTCACTGTCCTACCTACCATTACTTTATCCAGTTAATGCCCTACCTACCATTATTTTATCCAGTTAATGTCCCACCTACCATTTCCTAATCCTCTTATGGTATTTTAAGTAAAAGTGTGCAGGACAGTAACTAGCTAAAATATTCTCTTTTTATAGGTTATTAATTAATATCTTCCATTAGTGTTAGTTTATCAATTTATCCCATTCCTGTTATGGTCCATGTTTTGCCACCAGGTGTCACCATTGTATGCAATACTGTTCCATGAGTACAGAATGTATGGGTTCCAATAAGTTTCTTTGCCAGTGACATCCCATGGTGACCTTTGAATGTGTTATACGGATAACACCTCACCATGACATGACTGGTGGTCTTTGCTTTATATGTGTAATGGCTAAATTATACAGCAATTCCTTCACCCACCATTTTGCAGCCTTTGAGAATATGATTTTATTCACAAGGTAAAACAAATATGGAACACTTCACAGTTCATTTCAGTTTCAAAGCAAATATCACCAATCCAAATCATTCACATCCAGAAGTCTGCCTAATGCTACTGCAGTCATAAAGATCCACCTCAATACAAATCTAACCTATTTATTAGTGACATTAATACATACATGTTCAATCTTTTCCTGAAACTGCTTGCTGAGTCCCTAAGATGTATGCCCATTGAGGTGAACCAATGGCTTCAACAAACCTAGCTCCGTTACCAATTGAACAGCGTGCACCACTTAACGTGTGATAGAAGCAACCAGTAATCACAGCTTCTGGGGGAATCTCAAATGATGCCATTGGGGCCTGTTAAGTGTATACAGAACCTTCCCTCGTAGTAAGAGAATATGGTGACTACGTGCCTGAATGTCACCATGTGTCACGGGTGAGTGGTCCGATGCCCGGGACCCAGACACTGTCCGGGCGGTGGTGCATGGACCTGGACCCATGTATGCCTGATGTTCAGAGTAGGAGTCACGGTGTGGAGGTGGATTATCAGGGCCTGGTGCAGGGCAACCGCACGCCCCCTGGTGTTGAGCACCAGTGTTTGTGCAGCCACATACCAGAACCCCTGATTCAGCTTATGCTGATCCCAGGAACTAGGAGCAGGTAATTAAGCAGACCTCCCAGGAGCTGAATAGGGAGGCTCTGCAGCAGGGATGTATCCAGTACTGAAGCAAGGCAATACTAGAAATAGGCACCATCCATGAAAACAAGACAAAACTAGGAGAACCCAGAACAGGACAGAAAGCAGAACCCAGAACATGTACACAAGACATGAGGAAAACAAGAACATAACATGGGCATGACTGGAACAGGGTAGGACAGGACTGTACATGGACTGGGATTACAAGACTAAATAAAACAAGACGAGATACAAGGCAAAACAAGAGGAGACCTAGCTAAGCACTATATATGAAAAGTATGGGGATTTAGTCACATTATATGATCATACATTGCACAAGCCTGTCACTGTACCCCATATCTGGCAGGTCCTACACTGCCTAATGTTCGCTAAAACAACCACACTAAACCACAATATAGCACCTATCTGCAAGAAAGGGCAGGGACTTGAAACACTGCTGCAGGTCCAGACTGAAACAAAAGGAACGTGGAAAACAAACATTTATATGAATCCAAGAGACTGGGAAATCCAAGGACGGAATATAAGAATGAACCCAGAAACCTAGCAACAAAGAAAGCCAGACATAGACCAGAAAAAACAAGCAAGGACAGCAAAAAGAGTACTGGATACCAGAAGCCATTGCCAGAATGATCCGCAGCGAGGAACAGGATGTGACATAACTCCCCTCCTAAGGAGCGAACTCCGGACGCTCCCAGCAGCTCCCAGGCAGAGACCAGGAATGGCGTGCGGATCCTGCAACAAACTCCTCTTGACTTCCACGGAGGCAAGGATCCCCCCCGGAAAGGCCTGCTGCATAGGAACCACCAGCAACGAATGAAGATACTTGCCAGAACAGGAGCAATGCCACAAAACCGGAAACGGAACCAGGAAACCAGCATCACAAGGAAACACCTGAAGCGACCACCGTACCGCTTAGCAGATCGACCTCCTCCAAGACAGGAATCAAACTGAACAAGAATGAGGAAGTCCTCTCCAGCAGACTGGTCCAGATACAGGAACTCTTGTATGCCGAATAACCAACAGGAACTAGAACAAGGAACCAAGCATCACAAGATGACACCTGCAGAGACCAAACTGCTTAGCAGATCAACCCCCTCCAAGACAGGGATCAGACAGACTGAACAAGAATGAGGTAGTCATCTCAAGCAGACTGGTCCAAAACAGGAACTCTTGTATGCTGCATAATCCAGGCATGATACGACACAGACAGAACAGGAAAGCTGCAAAGTCCACTCCACGAACTCCAAGTGCCTACAGTCATACTGTCATGGGTGGCGGTAAGGAAACCGGGACCCCTGAGTGCCTGATGAGAAGTGGAAGTGGATTTTCAGGGCCTGGTGCAGGGTAACCACACGCCCCCTGGTGTTGAGCACCAGCGTTTGCGCGGCCACATACCAGAACCCTGATGCAGCTACAGCGGATCCCAGGAACTAGGAGCAGGTAATTAAGCAGACCTCCTAGGAGCTGAATAGGGTTCTCTGCAGGAGGGATGTATCCAGTACTGAAGCAAGGCAAGACTAGAAATAGGCACCATACATGAAAACAAGACAAAACTAGGAGAACCCAGAACCAGAGCAGGACAGAAAGCAGAACCCAGAACATGTACACGAGACATGAGGAAAACAAGAATATAACATGGGCATGACTGGATAGGACTGTACATGAACTGGGAATACAAGACTAAATAAAACAAGACAAGATATAATAGGTAAAACAAGAGGAGACATAACTAAGCACTATATATGAAAAGTATGGGGATTTAGTCACATTATATGATCATACATTGCATAAGCCTGCCAACAACTCCAATGTACCCCATATCTGGCAGGTCCTACTCTGCCTAATGTTCGCTAAAAGAACCATACTAAACCACAATATAGCACTTACCTGCAAGAAAGGGCAGAGACTTGAAACACTGCTGCAGGTCCAGGCTGAAACAGAAGGAAAGTGGAAAACAAACGGTAGTGGCAATATAAACATTTAAAGGAAACCTGGAGACTGGGAAAGCCAGGGATGGATTACAGGAATGAACCCAGAAACCCAGCAACAAAGAAAACCAGACAGACCAGAAAAACCAAGCAAGGACAGCAAAAAGAGTACTGGATACCAGAAGCCATTGCCACAATGATCCGCAGCGAGGAACAGGATGTGACACCATGTCAACCATTATTTCTCCATCCGTTTTATTTGGTTAAATTCTTTGTCTTGTCTTTTGTTTTCTTGAATGTGTTATAATTTTAGGAAGTTGGTCTCTGTAGATTTATTTTCACTTGTATTTCGACTGATCAAATAATTTATAGTCCGTACATGTATATTTTGTTTGATTGTATCATTTGTCAGTGCATCTGTGTTTAGTTTGATTGTATCATTTACAACGATTGCTTTTCTGTGTAATAATTGAGTTGTTACTTATCTGTGTGTTCATTCTTAGATCAACCATCCATTTATTAAATTATATTGTGCAAGTAGATTTAAAAGGACACTCTAATCACCAAAACAACAATAGCTTAATTAGGTAGTTTTGATTGCCCCTGCAGTCTCACTATGCAATTCTGTTCAATTTAGGAGTTTAATCTCCCTGTTTATGCCGTCCTAGCAACACTTCCCTGGCTAAGACACAAGTCTTTCTGAACCAATTTTTTTTTTTTTTTTTACAATTGGAAATTGTGGCACAGTGTGTGTACATTAGAATTTCTTATCCCCTACTCTGTTAATTGAACTTTAGCCACCTTCAGGAGGTTTTTGCAATTCTCTAGCAGGCAATTAAGAAAATAGCTAAATTCTAAATTAAACACACTGTGCAGTCAGGAAATCTAAAAGAAAAAAATTTGATTTTTAAGCAACTGTGTAGGGAGGCTGTGTGAGCCACAGGAGGCGTGCCTGGGGCTGCATAAACCAAGTTATTTCATTCCTAAATGGCAGAGATGTGAGCAGTGAGACTGCAGGGGCGTGATCTATACACCAAAACTGTTCATTAATATAAGGTGTAACGGTGCTTAAAATGCCTCTCCACTGCCCAGATGTCTAAAAATCACTCATTATAAAATATACCGTATAAAAACATGCATATATTTTTTATGTTCTGTTCTTTCCCAGCCCAGACTTTCTCTGGCTGTCCAGTCAGACTTCCCAATGCAACTCAATGACAAGACTTTGCAAGGCAGTGCTGAACAATGGCTACATGTTGAGTGTAGCTTCATTGAGCTAAACAAATCTGGAAGTAACAGGGTCTGTTATCTGATTGACAGCCAGTGGTGTAACAATATTAATTTATAAATATGCCAATTTCTATTGCAATCTGCACTATTTGTAAAATAAAAAAAGAGGACACACTCTTCACATGTAAAGCTTTTCAGCGAGTTAAAGTTCTTTGTGTTTTCAGTGTCCCTTTAATGTGACAGTGATACTTATACGAGAAATAGTTGATTTTCCAATTTGCACATATAATTCCTTCTTTGTGTGAGTGTGCAGTGTTTGGTCCTTTTAATTCTAGCCTGGTAATGAGATATGTCTGTCTCAGTCTGAAGATTGATATTTTCCTGTGTTTTGTACCACACTCTCATGTTATTGCTCCATCTATAGATGACTTCATGAAGCAGAATCAAGGCATGCTCCTTCTCTACAGTATGAAGAACCCATCCTTTCCTGAATACGTCTTCAATACAGAAAGTGGAATCCTGTGCTTAGACATCCACAAGGAGCATCCTTACCTAGTGGCCGTGGGCTTCTACGATGGCAACGTGGCTATTTACAACCTCAAAACTGCCACCACACACCCAAATTTCATGAGCTCTGCAAAGTCTGGCAAGCACACAGATCCCGTGTGGCAGGTCAGTCCGTATCCCAGTACTCATGGCCTAGGCTTAAGGTATCACTGGAGGGAGATACATTCACAATCACAAACAATACTCACACAGATCCCGTGTGGCAGGTCAGGCAGTATCCCAGTACTCATGGCCTAGGCTTAAGGTATCACTGGAGGGAGATACATTCACAATCACAAACAATACTCACACAGATCCCGTGTGGCAGGTCAGGCAGTATCCCAGTACACATGGCCTAGGCTTAAGGTATCACTGGAGGGAGATACATTCACAATCACAAACAATACTCACACAGATCCCGTGTGGCAAGTCAGTCCGTATCCCAGTACACATGGCCTAGGCTTAAGGTATCACTGGAGGGAGATACATTCACAATCACAAACAATACTCACACAGATCCCGTGTGGCAAGTCAGTCCAGTATCCCAGTACACATGGCCTAGGCTTAAGGTATCACTGGAGGGAGATACATTCACAATCACAAACAATACTCACACAGATCCCGTGTGGCAGGTCAGTCCGTATCCCAGTACACATGGCCTAGGCTTAAGGTATCACTGGAGGGAGATACATTCACAATCACAAACAATACTCACACAGATCCCGTGTGGCAAGTCAGTCAGTATCCCAGTACACATGGCCTAGGCTTAAGGTATCACTGGAGGGAGATACATTCACAATCACAAACAATACTCACACAGATCCCATGTGGCAGGTCAGGCAGTATCCCAGTACACATGGCCTAGGCTTAAGGTATCACTGGAGGGAGATACATTCACAATCACAAACAATACTCACACAGATCCCGTGTGGCAAGTCAGTCCGTATCCCAGTACACATGGCCTAGGCTTAAGGTATCACTGGAGGGAGATACATTCACAATCACAAACAATACTCACACAGATCCCATGTGGCAAGTCAGGCAGTATCCCAGTACACATGGCCTAGGCTTAAGGTATCACTGGAGGGAGATACATTCACAATCACAAACAATACTCACACAGATCCCATGTGGCAGGTCAGTCCGTATCCCAGTACACATGGCCTAGGCTTAAGGTATCACTGGAGGGAGATACATTCACAATCACAAACAATACTCACACAGATCCCGAGTGGCAGGTCAGTCAGTATCCCAGTACACATGGCCTAGGCTTAGGGTATCACTGGAGGGAGATACATTCACAATCACAAACAATACTCACACAGATCCCGTGTGGCAGGTCAGGCAGTATCCCAGTACACATGGCCTAGGCTTAAGGTATCACTGGAGGGAGATACATTCACAATCACAAACAATACTCACACAGATCCCGTGTGGCAGGTCAGTCAGTATCCCAGTACACATGGCCTAGGCCATGTTTTTTTTTAAATAACAATCCAGTTCAGATAAGGCACAGCCAGGGCACACTTTGCAAATGAAGCGGAGAATCCATTTCTCCGTTTTCTGTATGCTGACTACCAAGTGCAAAGGATGGAGCTGTTCAGTAAATACTCCATGGCAGTAATTATTGGCTATTACTGGCTGCTGGAGGTCTGATGTCTTTAGAGTGTAAACTGTCAGTGCTCCTCTGGAAAGCTCTCTCTGACTCCCAAGATTACAAGAGGGTTTAGCACCGGAGGGCATGCATATTTGTAAGAAATAAACTGTGCATATTGACAGTATGTCTAGAATAGATTGCTGCAAATTGCCAATTATCCTTCATAACGCAAAACTGAAATAACCCCATTATGGGTTCAGCAAGAGAATACATCCTCCATCCTGGTTACCTAGACTGACATGTCTGTGCGCATCGCCTGCTCTATAAAGTGCTCTCTAAACAGCACTTCAGGGTAACACATTGCATTCCAGTGCACGGCAGGCACCTCTCCAGGGGCTTCAACAGATAGTGAGCAGGCTGAGCACATTAGGGTAAGTACAGCATTGCTGGGTAACACATTACTTTCCAGTGCTCGGCAGGCACCTCTCCAGCAGGTTCAACAGAAAGTGAGCAGGCTGAGCAGATTAGGGTCAGGACAGCACCAACGCAAACCAGTTGACAGATTTAAATCACATAGGGCTTTGCCAATGAAGCTTACAATCTATTTCTGAAGATTTTCATTAATCCTTCTGTAGCAGAAATATCTGAATCAGGACAACAGAGCCCAGTTTTAGTACCCTTGGCATCAAAAAGTGAGCAGTAACTAATGGAAACTATAAACTCCAACACAGAAAATGCATTAAATGAATAATAAAAACCATTCATAACACATTATGTGTGAACTGCACCTTACTGGCATCCAGGGGCTGAATGGCGACAAGTCCCAAACAGTGTGATGACATGCCAGTCTGTGCACAGGACGAGACGGTCTGTTGAAGCCTTTACGGAGTTCATTAAGCCTCATCAGAGAGCAGCGATGTGATTACTGATTGCGGCTAATGAGCGCTCTCGCACTGATTTCATGGTTTGTATAAACAAGCTCCATGCTAATGTTTCATCCAAACTCTCCACCCTTAGGCTTGACAGAACCCAGAGTAACCTATAACATCCCAAGAATTACTATACAGCCTTACACAAGTGTATGTATTCCTAGCCAAATGGGCTAAATGTGAATGCATTACTAGTCTCATCTCCCCAGATTAACCTTTAGATTGTAAGCTCACGGGCAGGGCCCTCAACCTGTTGTATCGGTCTGTTCTTATTGAATTGTCTTTTTCCAAATTGTACAGCGCTGCGGAATATGTTCACGCTTTATAAATTCCAGTAACTTTTTTTTATAAATTCTTTATTTATTACGTTTTCAATTTCAGTTTGGTATGGGTTGTGGGTACAGAAGAGAAAAAAGGGGAAGGGGTATGGGGGAATAGCATGTCACGAACACACATTGCTTTTTTTTTGTTCCTCTTTTGTTTTGTTTTAGTAAGCACCCAGTCTCAGGTCTACCACGTTGTAGCTAAGTCGTGTTCTGGAGTGGCCTTAGTCTGGCATCTGTCTACACTGACCGTTGCCTTGGTGCTCGTGTATGCTTGGTGTTGGGGTCTTCGGGCGGCAGGCCTTGTCGTTGCGGGTAAGGCCCTCCATAGGCCATTGGTCGCGTGTAATGCTTCTGGGCTTGGTGCAAGCGTGTTAGCATATTGTTTGGTGGTACCTCTAGTTGTTTTCCCCTGTTGGGGGGTTATTGGGTGTTCCTCAAGGCTAAGGTGCTCTCATGGTGTATTTGTTGTGTGTCTGTAGTTCTGAGTTCTGGTATGCTATTGTATATGGTTTGGGGTGGTCTCTTTCCGGATTGGCGGGGAGTGGGCGGTGGGGTGAGGAGGAGGGGAAGGGAAGGGCTATTCGTGGTGTATTGGGGGACTGTGTTCGGTGTCTTCAGTAGGTATGGTTCAGGTCCGGCATCCATTTCTTTACTGGTCTGTGTCTCGCTTTGCTTGCTTTTGTTATAGCTATGGGTTCCGGTTTTGGCCGTGAGTAGTTTTGGATTGGGGAGTGCTGTTACCATGGCGTCTTCATGTAGGGTTTACGCTGTTGTGGGTGTGTGTTTGTCTCTTTCCTTCTTTGCCCTTTCTCGTTTCCCTGTTCCTTATTCTCCCTTTGGGGGACCCGAAGGAGTGGTGTGTGGTCGGGGGTCCCGCCCCGTGTCCACGCGTCCGCCCGGCCGGGCCCCTGGGGTGGGGCGGGGAGGGAGGCCCGAGTGGATTTTCCAGTGGAAATGGTCTGATCTTTCGCTGGGTGGGGGGAAGGAAGCAGATATGAGGGGGGGGCGGGAGGGATTGCGTGTTATGGGGCTTGTGAGGGCTGTGTAATGTGAGGTCAGGTCAGTTTGGCCTTTGTCTGTAGTTTGTGTGCGGTTGTAACCGGCTGCTGTGTGTTTGTGATGTCAGGGTGTGGGTAGCTGTCTAAGTTAAAGGTCCCCACGCCCACGTGCCGAGGGGGGGTGAGTTGTCAGGGGGGTGGCTCCGGAGGGTCTGGTCGTATCAGTGGGTATTTCTATGGGAGTGTCATGCCCAGGTTCTGGTGGTTAGCATTCCAGAGGTTCCATGTCCGGTGAAACGCTGCGTACGAGTCGTATATTTGTGCAGTTAGTTCATCTAAGTCGCGTGTTTCTTTTATTTTGCGAATGATGGTCGATATCTCAGGGATCCGTGGGTCTGCCCAGAGTTCTGCAATTGCTCTGCGTGTAGCTAGGGTTATACGGGCCACCAATTTGTTTTCTTGTCTCATGAGGGTGTCCAGTGGTTTGTTGAGTAGCATTGTCCAAGGCTGTGCTGTGATGGGTTTTCCTACCACCTGTTCGATTATGCTCTGCACCTTTGGCCAGAGCTGCTTGAGTTTGGGGCACGTCCACCAACAGTGGAGGTACGTGCCCTTCTCTCCGCATAGTTTCCAGCAGTCGTCGTTGGTTTTCTTGCCCATTTGGTGTAGCCTGTGTGGTGTCAGGTACCACCGAAAGAGAGTTTTGGAGGCCTGTTCTTTATGCGTCTCGCATGTCGTAAGGGAATTTGTGGCTGCCCATATCTTGGCCCAGTCGGTCGGATCCTCTGGTGGTCCGATGTCTCTTTCCCATGCCATGATGTAAGTTAGGTTGATTTGGGAGGCGTGCGTTGTGAGTGTGGTGTAGATGTATGAGATTTGTCCTCAGCGAAGCGGTGCGTCGAAACATTGTTTTTCGAATGGTGTTAGTGGCGATAGTCCTGCCTGTTTGACCACTGGATGTTGTGCTAAGTCTTACAGTTGGATGTAGCGTAAGTAATCCGCCGTGGTCAGGGCGTCCGCGTTTGGCAATTCAAAGTATTTAATAATTTCACCTTGTCGGTATAGGTGTAGGAGTCTGGAGAAGTCTCTTTGGTCGAATGCAGTGAAATGTTTTGCTCTCATGCCCGGTGGGAAAATTTTATTACAGTATATCGTGTCACTGGGGAGAGAAAGGAGGATAGGTCGTACTTGGGGTTGTATTTGTCCCAAAGGGCTATTGCATGTGTGATTGCTGGGGAGGTAGGTGGTGGTAGTGGTCTGAGTTTCGGCGGTACCCACATGTAGGAGGATTGGAGTTCCCAGCCCATGACCTCGTGTTCCAGATCCGCCCATCTTTTGGTGCCTGGTGGTGTGTGCCGTTTCTGGATGTGGGCCAGTTGGGCTGCATGGTAGTATTGTAGAAATTTGGGAAGCCCCAGTCCTCCCATGAGTTTAGGAACATACATCGTTGATCTGCGGATTCTGGGATTTCCAGGCAAATCTGTATATGGATGATTGCAGGTGTTTTGAAGTCCTTTCGTAGAATTGGGATTGGCAGTGTTTGGAATAGGTAGAGGAACCTCTGTAGTAGGTTCATTTTGATCGTGGCGACTCTACCCAGCCACGACACGCCCTGTTTGTCCCACCTTTGTAGATCCTGGTGCGCTGTCGTAAGTAGTGGTTTGTAGTTTATTTCATAGAAGTCCCCCAAATTAGTCGTTAGTTTGATGCGCAGGTATGTGAGGGAGGTGGTGGTGATACGGAATGGAAATAGTTGTCTCAGGAGAACGATTTGGGTGTTTTTCATTGCCACTGGCATCAAGGTGGATTTTGACAGGTTGATTTTGTATCCCGAAAAGGTAGAGTATTCGGCTATGAGGGCGATTGTAGCCTGTAGGGATTGAATGGGGTCCGTTAGGGTGAGAAGGACATCGTCCGCATATGCCGCCGCCGTGTATGTCTCCCTCCGTATCTGGATTCCCTGGTTAAGGCGCCAGCGCCACTCGCGTGACAGTCGAGGGATTTGAATGGTCAATGCTACCTCTGCATGGTCAGACCATGCTATGTTGCCAATGGACGTTTGTACTGCCCAGGGCTGGGTGGTCTGCGAGGTAAGGAAGCTATCGATCCTGGAGTATGACCTGTGCGTATGGGAATAGAAGGTGTAGTTCTTGGACGACGGATGGTGTGCTCTCCAGACGTCTATGAGTGCGGTGTCCTTGAGGAAGTTAGCATAAAGGTTGTCATTTCTAGTCGTGGTCGGTGTGGTATCTGCATATGCCTTGCGGTCCGCGGCTGGGGATAATGCCGCATTGAAGTCACCTCCGACAATGACCTGTTTGGATGCTAGACTGGCAATCTGGGATCGGAGGGATTCCCAGAACCTGGTGTTCGGGGTGTTGGGGGCATAAATGGAGCAGACAGTCAGTGGGACAGATCCCACTCTGCCCGTGAGAAATAGAAATCGTCCATTGGGGTCTTTGATAGTCTGGAACTCGTCTAGGGGGCATGAATTGCATAGGAGGATGGCGAATCCTTTTGTTTTAGGTGTTGGGGAGTTGGCCAGGAAATATCTTTTGAAATGTCTGTTGGCTAGTGGGAAGTGTTTTCAGTTTGTGAAGTGAGTTTCTTGGAGTAGTATAATGTCAGAACCGGTGCGGTTGGCCCATCTCAGTATCCCGTGTCGTTTACCTGGCGTGTTCAAAACTTTGACATTGAGGGATGTCAGGCGTATTTGCAGGTTCGGCGGCGCCATAGTAGTGCCGCTATTCGTGGGTGCAGAATTGGGGGGGAAGGGAATTTGTGCGGCGCGTTATCTCCCGGGGGTGGGGAGGTGTAGTCGGTGTCCGTTGTCTACGGGCGCGTGCTCTCCGTGTGTGGGTGTTGTGTGAGTGGGGGGATAGGGATCCGTTTGAGAAAGCTCGGCCGGTGCGCACGCGACAGCCCCCGGTGGCGGGCCCCTGGGATAGGGTAGGAGTGAACTGGGCTTATTGATCTGGCCAGTTGCCAGTTGGGCGGGGGACACCTTCCCCTAGTCGGGTGTCCGTGTGGTGGTCCCGAGGGAGATGAGTGTGTCACTGGAGGTGTGTACAAGTCGTGGCGTGGCTTGCCGGTGGCCTGCCCGACGACGAGCCATAGTGGCTGAGCCTTGTGTGGTGTTGGGGAGACCCGGGGCCCGTGGCGCTCCTGGAGTGGAATTCTGTTCTCGTTTGGGTCTGGCTGGAGTGCCTTATTTTGTTCATTCTGTTTCGGCTTAACTGTTTCTAGAAACTAAATGCAACGATAACGTCACATTGCGGTCACATTGTTAGTGGTGGCAGTAGGGTGCTTCAGATCCTTTGGAGGCTGCGATCTGCATCTCTTTACAGGAGTGCTGCGTCAAGCTCCCGTTGCTCTGTGCTCTGGTGTTGGCGAACTTCGCTTCCGTGAGGAGGATTGCTAGCAGGGCCTTGATGCGTAGAGGTGCCTTGAGTGGCGCGTAGCGGTTCTGGTAGAGGAGGGAGGCCTATTTGATCGAGGAGGGCCGGGATCTCTTATGGTATGGAATCTGTTATCTTTGCGGATGATGATTTTAAAGGGATGGCCCCACGCATAGCGGAGGCCGTGCTGGTTAAGATGCTGGGTAAATGGGCGCAGATCTCGCCATCTCTTGAGGGTGGCTGGCGCCAGGTCCTGGTAAAATTGTATCGGCACTCCTTCTACCTCTATGGGGGTCTCTATGGCGGTTCGCATGAGCCGTTCTTTGATGTGATAAAAGTGCATCCGCACTATGACATCTCGAGGGGTGGTGGAGGTCGCGCTGGGGGCCCTCAGCGCTCTATGCGCTCGGTCCATGAGGAGGTCTGCTATCGTGGCCTCCGGCAGGAGGTGTGTGAACACGTTTAGTGGTGCGTCTGTGAGGAGTTCGGCGGTTACCGATTCCGGGATCCCTCTCACCCGGATATTGTTGCGACGTGTCCTGTTACTGAGGTCTTCGTTCGCGTCTTCTAGGACGCACAGCTGTTCTCTGAGGTCCCTCAGCACTCCCTCGTGTGTGTGCACTCTGTCTTGCACCTCCGCCATGTTGGTTTCCGTAACTTGAGCGCAGGCTGAGAGGTCAGCCATGTTTTCCAGTATGGGGTTAAGCCGTTTATCCAGCTCTTCCGCTACAGATTTGCGGAAATCCGCCAGAAAACCTTGCATGTCCCTGCGGGTGAGAGGGGCCTCTGATCTTTCTGTGGGAGCTTGGCTGCTCATTTCAGAGTCAGTGTCTGACAGGGAAAGCTCCGGCGCTGGCGTATGGGCCTTCTCTTGTGTCCGTCGGAAGATTGGGGCGACAGATGAGTGTCAGGTTTTTCCCCCCCCACCCATGGGTGAGTGCGGGTGAGTGGAAGAGGGTTTTCAGGGGGTTAGAGGGGCTCAGGTGCTGAAGATTGCTTTTGATTCGGGCTAGGACTCGGCAGTACTCAAGAGTTAAGCTGCCATTCACTTGCGTGGTCAGGTGCCGCCCCCCCATAAATACCAGTAATAAATACATAAATGACGAATACCCAGGAGAAGCTATACTTTATAACGTGCAACTTTATCAAGCTGTCATGGTGAGCCACTCTTCCCAGAGCCACGGGTCAACAATTTGCTAGTATAGTCGTATTATTTAAGCCACAGGACTACCACAAACCTGTAAAGTTGTAATGTGAGAGCCACAGGACTGCTGTTAGCTTACTAGGAAACCTGAAGTGGAATACTCAGGACTATCACTAATGTACGGGTAAACCTAAGGTGGTATCCACAGTACTTACTAATAAACCCAAAGTGGGATCCACAGTATGTCCACCAACTTACTAATAAACCCAAAGTGGGATCCACAGTATGTCCACCAACTTACTAATAAACCCAAAGTGGGATCCACAGTATGTCCACCAACTTACTAATACACCTAAAGTGGGATCCACAGGACTACCACCAACCTACTAATAAACTTAAAGCGTGATCATCTGAGTTCTCTGTCGACAAGAGTGTAGTTCTAGGAATAGCTAGAACCCTCAGGCTCCCAGTCCTCTGGTAGAGGACCAGAGAATGAAGAATAAATATACCACCCAAGAGGAGCGAGGAAATCTATTTTTAAATGTATTATATACATACATTATAGGGGGGCTGCTGGGGCCAATTCATACAGCATACAGCATACAAGATCCAGCACGCACTCACTCCTTCACTAAACAGCCATTTCAAAGCTCACAGAATGTGGATTTTCGTTATCTAGTGAAGCCCTAATGGGACGTTCGTGACTGCCATGAGTTTATCAGTAAAAGCCTACTTTCCATCGTAGACCGTTGATAGGAGAGATGCAGTATCCTGAGCATAGATGTTCGGATTTGCTCTTTTCCAATCTGACAATAAATATTAATAGCAACCATGCACAGGGAGCGTTGACGGAGCTGCTAGATTGATGCTCAGGATTTCTGCCCATGCATGTCCCATATCCAGTAAATTAGGGAAGCGTACAAATGGAAATGATCTGTTCACGCTCCTCTACAGAATCACAATAGCTTTTATTGACTCGTACGATCATTTCAGACTGAAGGAAACTTATTTGGTCTAAAAAGATTGTCTGTATTCCCCCCCACACACACATTCAACCTGGCAGACTCACATGGCAGTAACAAGTGGGATCAGAACAGAAATAATAAGTTTCTCAATTAATATGTAAATATTCCCTATTATGGAAGTCCTAAATTACTCCTAATGAGACAATTTGGGAATTCCATTGCACAGATGCGCTGGAGCTCCCATAAAAATAGGATAAACTCCAGGTGGGATTAATAGAGACTGGGGTATTGTCATTGATTGTCAATCCCTGTGCCCAAAATCATGGCTACAATTTAATGCAGGAAATGTTAATACTGTAGTAGGGGAAAGCCATATCTGCCCTTTACGAACAATATGATATGTGTACAATCAGTAACCAAGAAAAAGTGTAGAGAAAACAAACTTAGAGATAAGATTGTTTAACAGCAAATACCAAAATTGCCGTGGTGCTAAAGAGAGAAATAGGTTCTTATTTTAGATACGTAAACACACATATCTCCGGTAAAAGGAAATGGGGATTTAGATTCATATTATGGCCATATCACCCTTATCTAATTACTTCTGTAGAGAAATGTGAGATCGCCTGTTGCCTGCATTATAGGGTTATTCTGGTGCAATGGCAGACTATGCATCATTTGGACATAATATGTCTCTACATCCTGTCACATGCATTGATATCACTATTGATTGTATCCCAGCTTAGTAGAGAAAGCGTGTTATGTGATACATGGTTTGAAGCTGTAATACTGAGATATTATTAAGAGAGAGGGAAACTTGTTTATTTTTTATTTTCTGTTCCTCACAACACACTCTCAAATTTATACACACTTATTTTAATGCATTTAAAAAAACAAAGCCAAAGTTACATTTATAATTCAATAAAATACTTCGGATCCTACCCATAAATTGTATTCTCGCTGTTTGTAAGGTTTACAACCATTCCCTCAAGTTAAAACCCATTTCTTCTATACGTTTGGTAGTTGTGCGGACAATCATTTGTAAAATTCAAGTTCTCCAGCCTAGGTTGTGTAGCGTAATGAAATGTGTGGCCTAGTACTAATTTCGTAAATATAATATACAAAGTACGGAGAGAATACTTCACAGTATAGTTATAAACAATTGATAGGGTGCTATTCTATAACGGTACTCCCTCAAATACCAAAATAACCAATAATAAACAAACAAAGAATGCACACCATAAAACCATAAAAAGTCTCTATCTATATTTATTACATCACAAGTACCAATACCATATTAATACAGCAATAAGTGACTCATTAGGCAAACAATATACAGAAATCCATATTTATCACATTCCACAAGCCTAATCGGGCAGAAACACGAGTCAAAAAAAAAACCCCCAACGTTTCGGCTCCTCCTGGTAGCCTTTATTAAGGCTCCATCGTAGACCATTGATAGGAGAGATGCAGTATCCTGAGCATAGATGTTCGGATTTGTTCTTTTCCAATCTGACAATAAATATTAATAGCAACCATGCACAGGGAGCGTTGACGGAGCTGCTAGATTGATGCTCAGGATTTCTGTCCATGCATGTCCCATATCCAGTAAATTAGGGAAGCGTACAAATGGAAATGATCTGTTCACGCTCCTCTACAGAATCACAATAGCTTTTATTGACTCGTATGATCATTTCAGACTGAAGGAAACTTATTTGGTCTAAAAAGATTGTCTGTATTCCCCCCACCACACACATTCAACCTGGCAGACTCACATGGCAGTAACAAGTGGGATCAGAACAGAAATAATAAATTTCTCAATTAATATGTAAATATTCCCTATTACGGAAGTCCTAAATTACTCCTAATGAGACAATTTGGGAATTCCATTGCACAGATGCTCTGGAGCTCCCATGGTAGCCTTTATTAAGGCTACCAGGAGGAGCCGAAACGTTGGGGGGGTGGGGGGGTTTGACTCGTGTTTCTGCGTGATTAGGCTTGTGGAATGTGATAAATATGGATTTCTGTATATTGTTTGCCTAATGAGTTACTTATTGCTGTATTAATATGGTATTGGTACTTGTGATGTAATAAATATAGATAGAGACTTTTTATGGTCTTATGGTGTGCATTCATTGTTTGTTTATTACTAATTTCGTAAATAACCTGGCTGAAGCTTGTACTAATGGCCACATGTTTTGTTAAATACATTATTTGTGTTCCAGGTAAAATGGCAGAAGGATGATATGGACAAGAATTTGAACTTTTTCTCAATCTCCTCCGATGGGCGTGTGGTTTCCTGGACTTTAGTGAAGGTAAAACTGCTAATCTTTGCTTGGTCATAGTACCTCAAGGTGCATTCATTGTGGGGCACAGGGACTGCTGCTGTCAGTCAAACTTTAAAAGTGTTAAACCTAGCATGAAACCCCCAAACAGGAGGTTATCTTTGACCAAGACAGGATTGTATCCCTCACCTGGCCTCCTTGGGAGGACATACAGCACCTGACCTCCTAGAGTGGACATACAGCACCTGACCTCCTAGGGTGGACATACACAACGTGATTTTAATGATGTGGGATAAAAAGAGCTGTTAAAATACAAAAGACTGCAAAATAGTTATTTTAACAAAAACTGTATAAAATTAATTATGCAAAAGTGTTACTGCTTATTTAGGTCAAAAGCTAAAAAAGCCTTTGTCTGCAAAGTCCCTTTTGTCCCTTTACCCTGTATTTTCTTTCTTGGTCTGATAGTGTCTGATATTAGTAGTGTTGAGGAAGTAGCTGATCACTTTATAGAGATAATTTAATACTTTTCCTAGTGAAATGCTGTCAGTAGGTTGTTTCACTGTGAGTTCTCTGATATCTAGTGCTTTAAGGGAGTGCAGTGGGAGGGTGAGCTTGCTCGGGCAGAGCTGAGTGATATATGTTGATATCTTAGTATTCTGTGCTGATTAAAAGGAAAGATCTCCATATGATGTACACTGACTGGAATACCTGTCTCCTCTCATGCCATTGTCTCTGCCCTAGAAGCTATGTTTTTGAGCAGATCTGTCAGATCTTGATTGAACATTTTAATGGCCTATACAGATCTGACAAACAGAGGTTTAAATTGCAGCCTGTAAGGAAATAACAGCCTCCATGTCTGTCTACAGAATGAGCTGGTTCATACAGACGTCATCAAGCTGTCAGTCGATGTATCCACAAAGAAAGGAACGGAGGAGACCCAGCTGCACGGCAATGGTATGAGGTCTCACTCACTGTACCTGCTCCTCACCCAGTCATTGAACCAATATCTCGCTCCAAGCAATGAATTCATCCTTTCTAGGGGGTGTCCAAGCCATTCAACTGCAGGATGACTGCCGCTCCCGGAATTTATTCAACAGAGAGTTCTGGGAAATTTGACGAGTGATAGTTTACGGGCCAGAGGTGGACATGTCTACAATGACCCATGTTTAATAGGTTTCATATGATAACAACTAGTTCCAGTGTGAATGTGCTCTTTATCCCACCTGTTCATTCACTATGGTTTAATTAATACACGTGCCTTAAGACCAGACATTACAATGCTTATTCTGTGGGACATTACAGAGACAGAGAGGAATTCTGACTGTCCACTATGGAGAGAATTACTCTGACAGTTCTCCAAACAATGGAAAGGGCACAATGTAAACTGCCCCAAAAGTTACATCATTGATCATTTTAACCCTTAAGGACCAAACTTCTGGAATAAAAGGGAATTATTACATGTCACACGTGTCATGTGTCCTTAAGGGGTTAAACAATTATTCCTTTCTCTCTCTCTGTCTCTCTCCAGTGCTGTCCCTTTCTATCTCTCTCCCTTGCTGTCTCTCTCCCTTGCTCTCCCTTTCTATCTCACTTGCTGTCTCTTTTTCTCTCTCTGTAAGGTTCTCTCTCTTCACTTGTGCTGGTTGCAGTGATAAGATCTGTTTTTAATTGTGTGAATTGATGGGAATTCAAAATGAATTCCAAAATTTAAAATAGCGAAATTAAAAGAATTCTACAAGTCCGCTATACAGTATTTTCCATTTGTGCTCTTTTAGTCTAAAATTTGAAATTCACTCTAAATTTCCAAGAGCAGTATAGAAAATAAACCTAGGCATGTCTCTTCTATCGCAGTATGGCACCGTGTCTCTATCACACTATGTCTCTGCTATTGCACTATGGCGCTGTGTCTCTGCTATTGCACTATGGCGCTGTGTCTCTGCTATTGGAGTATGGCGCTATGTTTCTGCTATTGGAGTATGGCGCTGTTTCTCTGCTATTGGAGTATGGCGCTGTGTCTCTGCTATCGCACTATGGCGCTGTGTCTCTGCTATCGCACTATGGCGCTGTGTCTCTGCTATTGGAGTATGGCGCTGTGTCTCTGCTATCACAGTATGGCGCTGTTTCTCTGCTATTGGAGTATGGCGATGTGTCTCTCCTATTGGAGTATAGCGCCATGTCTCTGCTATCGCAGTATGGCGTATCTGAGAATGGCGCTATACCTCTCCTATCAGAGTATGGCGCTGTGTCTCTCCTATCAGAGTATCGCGCTATGCCTCTGCTATCGGAGTATGGCACTATGCCTCTATCGCAGATGGCGCTATGTCTCTCCTATCATTAAGGGAAGCGATGGGACTCAGTCCTGGAAGCTCTTAGTCCTTACAAGGACTTTCCCTGCTGCATCCCCTGCAAGCTGGAACAGCAGACATAGGGGTTAAATCTTCCTTTCCTCCAGTAACCAGACGACACACAGTTCTAGAGGTTAAAGCACTGACAATCTTTATTTGGAAAACAGCTTTTGTGCACAGAGTTGCCATTTAGTTCAACACAGTCCCAGGCATGAGGGGATTGGGTTACAGATATCAATCTGCCGCTCTGGGAGATACCAACAGTACACAGGAACACACATTAAAACATATTCAATAGAGGAGGGTGTAACCTTTTTGGGGCTCGACGCCCCGGGTCCCATCTGGGATCCCTGCAAATAGCAGGGAGATCGGATTTACAGAGCCAGAGAAATCATTGTCTAAAGTCTGGGACTCGTGGCTCTGTACATCCCTGAAATTATTTCCATGAAGTTGCTTGGCTTAGTCCGGCGAATTCAAACTTTGCGCCTAAACCAAGCAACAACCAGTCAACTGAAAGGCGCAAAACCAAATCGTGCCAATCAGCTCGCAGGGAGGAGAGGAGTTCAATCAGGTGAAAGGGCGCGAAACGCAATTACACCAATCTGCACTCGGGGAGGAGAGTGGTTTCACCACCCAGTTAGAAGAAAGAATGCGAAACCCGGTTGCACCAATCGGCGCTCGAGGAGGAGAGGGGTTTCACCGCCCAAGAAAGGGTGCAAAACTCAGTTTGAACGGGCGCTCCTTCTCTGATTGTTCGCTTGCGCCCCGCAGCGACCAATCGGTGCTCACTCATGCCGACCAACCAGGAGCATGTCGCGAACCCAGTTTGAATGGGCGCTCCTTCTCCCATTGGTTGGCACAGACTTCCAGGTGACCAGCGGGACCCTTGTGGCCGTGCAGCCGACTCACAGCTCCAGGGATTCCGCTAGGGCGCGCGCCTCTCTCCGGCGGTTACCTCCACTTAGGCAGCCCTTGAGAGAGCGCTCTCGGGCAGCCACGAGCATGGCCTTGTAGCTCCTGAGTAGGGGAAATAGTGACTATAGCTCCGTTAGTAGCAGGTAGGGCGATCCCCGACTCTGGGACCTGAAACCGTGCGGCCTATTCTGGAAACAAATGCTTTCCCTGGTTGGAGTTCGGTTATACAAACCGGCGGCCACCCAGGGGAAGCACGCACTGCTTGTTTCCCTTGCGGTTTGTGGCTTTCGCACCTCATTACGAGGTGTGAACGTTCTATACTAGCATTCTTACTGAGGTATCGGGGTGCTTTCCTGAACGTGGAGCAGGTAAAACACACAAATGCATCACAATTACATGGGGAAGCACAGAGTACAAGGAAAAATCATGGGAATAAGCTTTGGGAACACAAAATACAAGGGCAAAGCATATGAATATTCAGTGGGTATGGTACTTAGTGGCGGTGGGCCGCCACACTCTCCACACTGTGTTTCTGCTATTGGAATATGGTGCTATGTCTCTCCTATCGCAGTATGGTACTATGCCTCTATCACTGTATGGCACTATGCCTCTCACTGTATGGCACTATGCCTCTTCTGTCACTGTATGGCACTATGCCTCTTCTATCACAGTATCGCGCTATGCCTCTATCGCAGTATGGCGTTGTATGTCTCCTATCGCAGTATGGCGCTATGCCTTTGCTATCACAGTATGGCGTTGTGTCTCTCCTATCGTAGTATGGCACTATGCCTCTTCTATCACAGTATCACGCTATGCCTCTATCGCAGTATGGCGTTGTATGTCTCCTATCGCAGTATGGCGCTATGCCTCTGCTATCACAGTATGGCGTTGTGTCTCTCCTATCATAGTATGGCGCTATGCCTCTTCTATCACAGTAGAGTGTTAGATTTTTCTTATCTTAGTATGGCGCTGTGTTTCTCCTGTCTCAATAGATTGCTAAGTCCCCTGTCTATCCTATCTCATCAGAATGCTGTTAGGATGCAGTTATTCTTGTAAGTACTTAGCCTGGCCCAATCTAATCTTATATTTTATTGTCACAGGCTGCGGCACATCCTTTGATTTTCACAGACAAATCGATTACTTATTCCTGGTTGGCACAGAGGAGGGGAAAATTCACAAGGTACACACGGCTAAGTATTCTTTCAAGGGAGAGGGTTAAGTGGAGTGAACAAAGAATGCAGGGAGATCAATCTGGAATCTCTGCTTTCGTCATAATCCCCGTTTTACTGTCATAAATCCAACATCAGAGAAATCTTGTCCCCTATGAAAAAAAACAGAATACACTGCTTGTATCATGTGTACTTACTTCCTGTGTCATAAACTCTTCCAAATCTAAAAAGATCGTAATAAATGGAAATCGGAAAAAGATTGTAATAAATGGAAATCAGAAAAAGATTGTGCAGACATTGATGAAAGTTAATACCCCTCACAGCGAGAGTTACTAAGTGTGAGGATTGGGGTAATACCCCTCACAGAGAGAGTTACTAAGTGTGAGGATTGGGGTAATACCCCTTACAGAGAGAGTTACTAAGTGTGAGGTTTGGGGTAATACCCCTCACAGCGAGAGTTACTAAGTGTGAGGTTTGGGGTAATACCCCTCACAGAGAGAGTTACTAAGTGTGAGGATTGGGGTAATACCCCTCACAGAGACAGTTACTAATACCCCTCACAGAGAGAGTTACTAAGTGTGAGGTTTGGGGTAATACCCCTCACAGAGAGAGTTACTAAGTGTGAGGATTGGGGTAATACCCCTCACAGAGAGAGTTACTAAGTGTGAGGATTGGGGTAATACCCCTCAAAGAGAGAGTTACTAAGTGTGAGGATTGGGGTAATACCACTCACAGAGAGAGTTACTAAGTGTGAGGATTGGGGTAATACCCATCACAGAGAGAGTTACTAAGTGTGAGGATTGGGGTAATACCACTCACAGAGAGAGTTACTAAGTGTGAGGATTGGGGTAATACCCATCACAGAGAGAGTTACTAAGTGTGAGGATTGGGGTAATACCCCTCACAGAGAGAGTTACTAAGTGTGCGGATTGGGGTAATACCCCTCACAGAGAGAGTTACCCAAGCGGCTTACACTCCTGGCAATCAGTCTCTAACAGCATAAAGTAAATCTCCCCAAAGACGAGACAGGGCTCCGTGTTGAGGGTCAAGCAGTAGTCTGGTTTATTGAGGGCTACCTGCCCGGTATTTATGCAGGTCTTCCACCTGGTGGACACTCCCCTAGGGGACCAGATGGAAGACTGGGACACAAATGGTAAAAGGACCAATCACAAGCATACAGGGTTAAAACACTCCAACAGTACATCACAATCCCTCCCCTCTATCCTGGAGATAATTGGGAGGTAATCCAATTATCTCCAAGGACAGAGGCAAAACTCCATTGAGCACATGTTAGTAAAAAGACACAAAAATACACAGTGTTGCAAATAATGAACAAAACATATACATTCTACCTATCCCCAGATAGCTTAGATCTGAGGGCACATTATTACCGAATGGCGCTCAGATCACATACATACAGTTCAATCGCCATGGAGCAAAAGTCTTTCACATAGTCTTTCGTTACACGAATAGGCTCCATGGCATGGCTATCTGGGGTGATGCTGTGCAAACGGTTAAACTACCGAATGAACAGGCATTCGGTTAAATGACTGAATGAAAAAGCAAGGAGGCTGACGGCTCAGCGGTGTTCGCGCAAATAAGTGTCCGTTTCCAGTTCCATAGTTTGGGCGCTGAACACCGCTGGCCGTTCGGCAAACAAACAAAGGCCACCCAGCATTCGTCAATTAAGCTGCGGTTAACCACAGCTTCTGGGAGGTCAATTGATGGCACACTCCAGCTCCCAGGTGGTCCAGTCATTTGTGCGTTTGTTTGGTACATTGAATCTACCGAACACCCTGGCAGAAAGGCACGAACAAGCCTTTCTGCAGGGGAAAATACAAGGTTTACCATGGGGCCATAATCCAGAGGCAACAGGCAGGCAACCAGGCTTCTCCAATGCAATGTGGCGAGATTAGTCTCGTCACAAGTGGGAACTGCAAATTTTACTAAATAATGGTAAAACTGGAGGGAAAAATCAGTTTAACTTTAATTTTTTTCTCATCTTGGCACTGCTGTCCTTTAATGTGAAACTCCTTTATGAATGCTTTGTGGTACATGGTTAACTGAAAAAAAATCTCCTTACTTAGCCTTTGTTTTATAAATAAATGTACTATAAATTGCATTATACTTTGTATATGGATTTATTTCACTTTGTGTTCTATCGTATCATGCATTTGTAGTGCTCGAAAGCCTATTCCAGCCAGTTCTTAGACACATTCGATGCACACAATATGGCCGTTGATGCAGTGCGCTGGAATCCTTTCCACCCAAAGGTCTTCATCACCTGCAGCTCTGACTGGACCGTGAAGCTATGGGATCACAACGTGAAGTATGATTTTTTTTTTTTACAGTGCTCTATATGTGTGTGTGCAGGGGATGTCCCTGTGTATATGTGTGGGCAGGGGCATGGCTGTGTAGCTATGTGGGTAGGGACAGAGTTGTGTGTAGGGGCCGGGCTGCGTATACGCGTGTGCATGTGCAGGAGCACAGCTGTGTTGATGTGTGTGGATTCACTTATTCTGTCCTGTGTGTCATGTATGTAAAATTATAAGTGTTACACATGCATGTAGTTTGACAGCAAGACCTTTAGAATTATTTTAATTTGATACAGTTGCAAGAAAAAGTATGTGAACCCTTTGGAATGATATGGATTTCTGCACAAATTGGTCATAAAATGTGATCTGATCATCATCTAAGTCACAACAATAGACAATCACAGTCTGCTTAAACTAATAACACACAAAGAATGAAATGTTGCCATGTTTTTATTGAACACACCATTGAAACATTCACAGTGCAGGTGGAAAAAGTATGTGAACCCTTGGATTTAATAACTGGTTGAACCTCCTTTGGCAGCAATAACTTCAACCAAACGTTAGATCTGACGTTAGATCAGTCGTGCACAACTGTCAGGAGTAATTCTTGACCATTCCTCTTTACAGAACTGTTTCAGTTCAGCAATATTCTTGGGATGTCTGGTGTGAATTGCTTTCTTGAGGTCATGCCACAGCATCTCAATCAGGTTGAGGTCAGGACTCTGACTGGGCCACTTCAGAAGGCGTATTTTCTTCTGTTTAAGCTATTCTGTTTTTTATTTAATTCTATGTTTTGGGTCATTGTCCTGTTGCAGCACCCATCTTCTGTTGAGCTTCAGCTGGTAGACAAGATGGCCTTAAGTTCTTGTAGCGGAGAGGTAGTATAATCCACAGTATCTCCGCTGGTAGACAGGAACAGCATAAAATAATCCAGGTGAAATCAGTACAGCATACAATAATCCCGGTAGCGTTGTATGAATCCTTCCTTCCCAAGAACTAGACGACACATAGGCTGGGAGTCAACTGAGGTTTTCATCACAGGTAACAGTATTTATGTGGTTCCCCATGCAAGGGGTTTCCCTACTGACTTTACAGGGGTTGTACAGTAGAGGACTACATGGGGTACTTAACAACCAAGATTTTTCTCCCACCATGCACTGCTGCACGAGAGGGATACTCCCACTAGGATATCCTGTTAAGTGGATTATCCCTCCGTGCAGCAGAACCGGCTTTTCACATAAAAATACATAACTTTAACATTATTCATGCTATTACACCGAATGACCGTTCGGTAGATAGCTGGGGTCTAAGCGCACATTTCGTGAAAGTACTGCTGAGATCCCAGCACATCCAGCCAAACGCTGCATGAATTACACTTCAATATACACTTTGCATAAAAGACACGAATACACCCGCAGGGATACAATCGAAGCCGGACTGGCCCACCGGGATACCGGGAAATTTCCCGGTGGGCCGTCAGCACCTGGGGCCGGGCAGACACCTGGGTCTGCTGTCGGCCGCTGGGGAGGTCTTCTGGCGGCCGCTGGGGGACTTTTACCGCTGGGGAGGTCTTCTGGGGGACTTGTCCTGGCGGCCGCTGGGGGAGCTGTGCTGGCTCTGCTCCCCAGCGCGCAGCTGAATGAGACCGGCTCCGGAATATGACGTCATATTCCGGTGCCGGTCTCATTCAGCAGTGCACGAGGGCGGGAGAGCAGAGCCAGCGCAGCTCCCCCCAGCGGCCGCCAGAAGACCTCCCCAGAGGTAAAAGTCCCCCAGCGGCCGCCAGAAGACCTCCCCAGCGGCCCACAGAAGACCTACCCCTGGCAGGTATTAGTAATCTGTCTGTCTGTGTTATCATGTCTGTCTGTCTGTCTGTATGGTGTGTGTGTGTCTGTGTTATCATGTCTGTCTGTATGGTGTCTGTCTGTATGGTGTGTGTGTGTGTGTCTGTGTCATGTTGTCTGTCTGTATGGTGTGTATGTGTCTGTCTGTCTGTGTCATGGTGTCTGTCTGTATGGTGTGTGTGTGTCTGTCCGTCATGGGGTGTGTGTGTGTGTCTCTGTCCGTCATGGGTTGTGTGTGTCTTTGTCCGTCATGGGTTGTGTGTGTGTGTCTGTCTGTCTGTCCAACATGGGGTGTGTGTGTGTGTCTGTCTGTCCGTCATGGGGGGTGTGTGTGTGTCTGTCTGTCCGTAATGGAGTGTGTGTGTGTGTGTGTCTGTCCGTCATGGTGTGTGTCTGTCTGTGTCATGGTCTGTCATGGTGTGTGTGTGTGTGTCTGTCATGGGGTGTGTATCTATCATGGTATATGTGTGTTTCTGTGTCTGTCATGGTGTAAATGTGTGTTTAAAAATAGTGTTTTTGCTCACCTTTTTTTTTCCCCACGCAGCGTGTTGGTCTCCCCTCGACTGGCCCTGCCTCTATAGCTGAGATCATCAAGCTTGATGATCTTAGCCAATCCAATGCTTTGCCATAGGATTGGCTGCAAAACGCCACTCCAATCAACATATCCTCATAGAGATGCATTGAATCAATGTATCTCTATGGGGAACGTTCAGCACCTACAGAGTGTGGAGGCCCTGAATGTAGGTGCAGTAACACAGGAAGCACCTCTAGTGACCGTCTGAGTGAGCTTGCTTGCATGCGTGTGCCTGCTAGTGAGTGAGCTTGTGTTTTTATGTCAATGAGCTGATGTATATCAGTAAGATTGTTTGTCTATGAGGCTGTGTATCAATGAGCTTGTGTGTGTCATTGAAATGTCAGTGAAATTGCATGTGTCTGCATGTGAGTATGCTTACTGTATAATTAAACGTTTTACCCTGAAAGGACCAATATTTTATATCAGAAAAAGCAATATATATATATATATATATATATATATTACTCAGTCATCTGTCCTGGCAAGACATAGCCTTTCATATTACACGCGACAATATATGGCCCAGTGACTTATGGGGCTGGCACAATTTTTTCCAGGGCTGCTTTGTATCCCCAGTCCGGCCCTGGATAAAATACCGAAAGATCGGTACTCCCGAACAGTCTGGAAGTCCAGCGGTATTCGTGCCGTCGAGTAGCCGATTTTAGTTCCAGGCCCTCAACGACAAAATACAGCTGGGCTAACAAAGGATCCAAGATGGCCGACCGCCACGTGATCTGTATCTGAACAGCGGCCACCCTGATTCTCTAATAACTACCAAAAGATACAATGTTGCAATATTTAATGGGTGCCACGCCTCCTGCAAAATGTCTTGATAAACTTGGGAATTAATTTTTCCTTCGATGATAGCAATCCGTCCAGGCCCTGACGCAGCAAAACAGCACCAAACCATGATGCCCCCACCACCATACTTCACAGTTGGGATGAGGTTTTGATGTTGGTGTGCTGTGCCTTTTTTTCACCACACAGTGTTGTGTGTTTCTTCCAAACAACTCAACTTTGGTTTCATCTGTCCACAGAATATTTTGCCAGTACTGCTGTGGAACATCCGGGTGCTCTTGTGCCAACTGTAAACGTGCAGCAATGTTTTGTTTGGACAGCAGTGGCTTCCTCTGTGGTATCCTCCCATGAAATCCATTTTTGTTTAGTGTTTTACGTATTGTAGATTCGCTAACAGGGATGTTAGCATTTGCCAGTGACTTTTGTAAGTCTTTAGCTGACACTCTAGGATTCTTCTTCACCTCATTGAGCAGTCTGCGCTGTGCTCTTGCAGTCATCTTTACAGGACGGCCACTCCTAGGGAGAGTAGCAGCAGTGCTGAACTTTCTCCATTTATAGACAATTTGCCTTACCTGGACTGATGAACAGCAAGGCTTTTGGAGATACTTTTATAACCCTTTCCAGCTTTATGCAAGTTAACAATTCTTAATCGTAGATCTTCTGAGAGCTCTTTTGTGCAAGGCATAATTCAGATCAGGCAATGCTTCTTGTGAAAAGCAAACCCAGAACTTGTGTGTGTGTTTTTTTATAGGGCAGGGCAACTGTAACCAACACCTCCAATCTCATCTCATTGATTGGACTCCAGTTGGCTGACATCTTACTCCAATTAGCTCTTGGAGATGTCATTAGTCTAGGGGTTCGCATACTTTTTCCACCTGCACTGTGAATGTTTACATGGTGTGTTCAATAAAAACATAGCAACATTTCATTCTTTGTGTGTTATTAGTTTAAGCAGACTGTGATTGTCTATTGTTGTGACTTAGATGATGATCAGATCACATTTTATGACCAATTTGTGCAGAAATCCATATCATTCCAAAGGGTTCACATACTTTTTCTTGCAACTGTACATTAAAATATTCGACACCCAGAAAAAAATCCAACTTTTAATTTGCAGCTTTCCATTAATATATGAAATCTTATCTTCTCCTAAGTCCAAGTAAAATTCCAGAACCACATGGACAATTAATATGTCTTGACTTAATAAAAGCTGTATAAAGAGTTGGTATATACAGAGATTGCATAGTCACAATAAACAGTCCATTGTGAGTGAAGCTGATATTGTTGCCTATTTTAAACCGCTATATTCATTATTTTGCTTCTTTCCCTCCCCCCCCCCAACAGAACGCCGATGTTTGTGTTTGACCTGAACTCTGCCGTGGGAGATGTGGCTTGGTCCCCTTATTCCTCAACTGTATTTGCTGCTGTTACCACCGATGGGAAGGTAAAAGCATGGCCTAATTCTGACCATTGTAACTTACACACACACACTTATCACTTTCTATATTGCCACATAACCTTTGAAGAGATGTACAGTTGTTATTGTGCTTCGAGTAACTCTTTAAAGGACAGATATTGCGTTATTTGTCAGCAGCAGATCACATGTGATTCAGTGAGTATTTCTGAAACCGAGCATAAAGTAATATAATTTAAAACTTTTATTTTGTTATCCTGGGCTGTAAGGACACATCAGAAGTAAATCCTTGTTTTTGAACAAGTATCTTACAAGTTAGAGAGTACCGTTCTATTTGCCTTCAGGATTTGGCTCAGAAAATGTTTTAATTTGCCAAGTTCTGGAATGTGAGATGTGCTTGGCCTGCAAATTTCTCTTTGTCCTCAAGGGTTTTCATTGCTCTCAAGGATGTAATTGTTCAACCTCAGTGACAGATCTTTGCAGCTTCTGCTGGATTTTGTTTTATAGACAGAATATGTGCAGGGACGAGCGAGATGTCACAGCAAGTTTAGGACCAGCTAACATCTCAATGATCTCCACTGATAGAGGTTCAGGAAAAGCTCTTTTTGCTCCATTTATCAGTTTGAAGAGATTTCTAGTCTTCCTTCTTGACTCCAAAACTTGCAGTCAGACAAACAGTTACATACAAATCATCCAAAATCTGTACAGAATTTCATAGAACAACCTCTTAGAACATAAAACAATTTCCTCTTCAATTGGCAAAATCTTCTTTCTTCAAATCTTCAGCCACTGAGCATGGCCCAGCGTAGCTTAGTGGAGAAACACCGGCTGTATCTGGGTGCACCCATCGGGACCCAGGTAAGATGGCAGCCCATTCTAAAGCAATTTAACATCCCTTACACTCACACACAGAAACACACAATGCATCCCTTACACTCACACACAGAAACACACAATGCATCCCTTACACTCACACACAGAAACACACAATGCATCCCTTACACTCACACACAGAGACACACAATGCATCCCTTACACTCACACACAGAAACACACAATGCATCCCTTACACTCACACACAGAAACACACAATGCACCCCTTACACTCACACACAGAAACACACAATGCATCCCTTACACTCACACACAGAAACACACAATGCATCCCTTACACTCACTCACAGAAACACACAATGCATCCCTTACACTCACACACAGAAACACACAATGCATCCCTTACACTCACACACAGAAACGCACAATGCATCCCTTACACACACTCACAGAAACAAACAATGCATCCCTTACACTCACACACAGAAACACACAATGCATCCCTTACACTCACACACAGAAACACACAATGCATTCCTTACACTCACACACAGAAACACACAATGCATCCCTTACACTCACACACAGAAACGCACAATGCATCCCTTACACTCACACACAGAAACGCACAATGCATCCCTTACACTCACACACAGAAACGCACAATGCATCCCTTACACACACACAGAAACACACAATGCATCCCTTACACTCACACACAGAAACACACAATGCATCCCTTACACTCACACACAGAAACACACAATGCATCCCTTACACTCACACACAGAAACACACAATGCATCCCTTACACTCACACACAGAAACACACAATGCATCCCTTACACACTCACAGAAACACACAATGCATCCCTTACACTCACACACAGAAACACACAATGCATCCCTTACACTCACACACAGAAACACACAATGCATCCCTTACACTCTCACACAGAAACACACAATGCATCCCTTACACTCACACACAGAAACACACAATGCATCCCTTACACTCACACACAGAAACACACAATGCATCCCTTACACTCACACACATAAACACACAATGCATCCCTTACACTCACACACAGAAACACACAATGCATCCCTTACACACTCACAAAAACACACAATGCATCCCTTACACACACACAGAAACACACAATGCATCCCTTACACACACACAGAAACACACAATGCATCCCTTACACTCACACACAGAAACACACAATGCATCCCTTACACTCACACACAGAAACACACAATGCATTCCTTACACACACACAGAAACACACAATGCATCCCTTACACTCACACACAGAAACACACAATGCATCCCTTACACTCACACACAGAAACGCACAATGCATCCCTTACACACACTCACAAAAACACACAATGCATCCCTTACACACTCACAGAAACACAAAATGCATCCCTTACACTCACACACAGAAACACACAATGCATCCCTTACACTCACACACAGAAACACACAATGCATCCCTTACACACTCACAGAAACACACAATGCATCCCTTACACAAACACACATTCACATACATATAAATACACAATGCATCCCTTACACACACACACACACGGAAACACACAGGGCATCCCTTACACACAAACACACATACAATGCATCCCTTGCACACAGAAGTACACAATGCATCCCTTACACTCACACACAGAAACACACAATGCATCCCTTACACTCACACACAGAAACACACAATGCATCCCTTACACACTCACAGAAACACACAATGCATCCCTTACACTCACACACAGAAACACACAATGCATCCCTTACACTCACACACAGAAACACACAATGCATCCCTTACACTCACAAAAACACACAATGCATCCCTTACACACTCACAGAAACACACAATGCATCCCTTACACAAACACACATTCACATACATATAAATACACAATGCATCCCTTACACACACACACACACACACACACACAGAAACACACAGGGCATCCCTTACACACAAACACACATACAATGCATCCCTTGCACACAGAAGTACACAATGCATCCCTTACACAGACACAATGCATCTCTTACACACACAAACACACACCCAATGCATTCCTTACACAACCACACACAATGCGTCATACACCCACAGAAACACGCGATGCGTCCCTTACATCAATGGTTCCCAAGCCATTTCTCATGCACGCCTCAGTCCAGGGTTTAAAGTTTATCAGTTGTTTCTTAGGTGTGTTTTTTTTCTTCTTCTAAAAACACCTGAGACCCATAACACACAACTCCCTACAATTCCCTACACACATACACTCCACTCCCTGTGAGGGCACTCAAATGTGGGCCTTATGGGCAGACTCTGGGGCAGATCCTGTGGGCCCAGGCCTAAGGCTATGTAAGGGGCCTTAAAATTTCTGATGGTACCCCTGACTTAAACACATAGTCTAGTAAATGGCTTTAATACTATCTCATTTCATCACATTAAGATTATCCAATGCATGGATTTTTACAATGTTTTTGTTGTCATTGCTTTGTCCCTTTAAATCATTCAGAAAGTAATGAATTACACTGGGCATCATGATAGAGCCTACTCGGTCCAAGTGGATCATCACTTCTGCTTCACATCAAACCTACAAAAAAAGTTTGAGAAAACTGTTCCAATGAGCACTGTTAATGGCATTGCAAAACGACAGGGATCTTCTGTTATTTTCATTTTCCATACAAAGCAGAGAATGCCCCAGGGCCACTCATTGCGCTTGGAATACTATTAATGGAGCACATTTTAATTATTCCACTATTCACGCATGCATGCGTCCTTTCTGTTGCATTTTTTATATTTGAGGTTACTAATGGAGAGAGTAGTTAAATTGATAGTGTTACAGAGATTGAAGCCTCGATCAATTCTGCTTTTTGCACTTTTTTCTCTACTTTACCTTTCAACAGGCACTAGTGTGAAAAAGTGGACTGGGTAGAAAATGCAATTATCTCTATACATTTTATATAGGTCCATGGATTTAATATCCCAAATACACTTGCAGTATGTTTGTAAAATGTTATTTTCCTTTGCTGTTAATATTCTATGTTAGTACTGGGTATGCTCACACACCATAATGATATATTATTATTATTATATTTATATAGCGTCAACAAATTCCGTAGCGCTTTACAATGGGTGGACTAACAAACATGTATTTGTGACCATGAAATATAGATAAAGTAAAGTGCTGGAATAAAGTGCTTGTGGCGGAAAAAACCTCGCCACTGGCCACTGGAGAAGCCTGGTTGCTTGCCTGCTCCCTCTGGACTATGGCCCCATGTTAAATGCTGTTCTTTTCCCCTTTAGAAAGGCTTGCTCGTGCCTTTCTGCTTGGGCGTTCAGTAGATTGACTGAGTGAACAGTGTTACCCCAGATAGCTATGCCATGGAGCCCATTCATATAACGAAAGACTATGAGAAAGATTTTGGCTCCATGGCGATTGAACTGTATGTATATGATCTGAGCGCCATTCGGTAATAATATGCACTCAGATCTAAGCTATCTGGGGATATGTTGAATGTACCTGTTTTATGCAATAGCTGCACAGTTATATATTTTTGTGTAATTTTATGTCTTTTGCTAACCTGTGGAGTTTTGCCTCTGTCCTTGGAGATAATTGGATTACTTCCCAATTATCTCCAGGATAGAGAGGCGGAGTTGTGATCTAATTGTGGGATTGTTTAAAGGTGTATGTCTGTAATTGGTTAATGTCCAATATGTGTCCCAGTCTTCCATCTGGTCCCCTAGGGGAGTGTCCACCCGGTGGGAGACCTGCATAAAAGCCGGCAGGTAGCCCCAGTAAAACAGATCACTGCTTGACCCTCAAAACGAAGTGTCGTCTCGTTCTTGGGGGGGAATTGGATTGTATGCTGTTACAGTTCAACTGCTATCAGTGTAAACCTATTCGTATGGTTTTTCCTGTTCGGCTGTTTACAGCATTCGTGTGTTTCCTGTTCGGGAGTTGGAGAATTCGTGTGTTTCCTGTTAGGTAAATTGGTGATTGCAGTAGCTGCCTGTGTATCTGGAAGGGGAATATCGCCTAAACGTTTTTTAACCTCTTGTGTGCAAAACGGTCTGTTATAGTGCTTAATTATAATTGTGTAGCTACTATCACCAGTGTTTTGTCACCCTAAAAACACAAATATACATAAAATAAATCCCACAATTGGTGAGAGCTTTCACAAATTATATACTACTAAGGTATCCAGGGTAGTAAAAACATCCACTTCTAATCTGCAATAAAACATAAAATACAGATCATAGTGTAGTATATTAAAAAGATTAAATAAATGTAAGTCAGCTAGTTACACTCACTTATTGCTGAAGCTATTGGTAGCAAGCTCAGACTTAAGGCGCTCTTCAACAAATATAACATCTGGATAACTGCTCTCAGATCCTGCTTCACCGCAGAAATCTTAATCCAGACTTAGTAAAGTGTAAAACAATGTATTGGGGAATTCCCAAAAGGCTAAAAGATACTGCATACAACTTTCTGCCCAAAGGTTGAAAATAAACAGCACAAAGCTAATACGCGTTTCGACTATACATCAGTCTTCATCAAGTGCAAAATGTCAATTTATTCCAATTTTCTTTTATATCAGCTTTTGCGCGGTTTGTTTTTTCCTATTTTGTGCGCTTTTTTGGACTTCTGGGTTCGGAGGATCTCCTTCCGTCATTTCCGCCGTCTGCGCCGGCAGATCTAAGGGTTCTATCCTTAGTACTTTCTTATAATGTCCAATTGAAAGTCTATAAAAGCCAACGAAGATATTTAAGGAACATAACAATAATAACATAACAACTATAAGAGCATAAATTAGTATAGGAATAGAACTTTGGACAAATTCACTTAGAAATACAAAGGAAATGTAAGCAATTAATAGGGGAAGCAGGACGGTAATAAATAGAATTGGGGAATACAGTTATAGATACATACAAATTTTAACAAATATTAACATTTTAATATGGTCAAAGATATCTATATATTCTATAAAAAAAACAGATCATATAAAAAATAAAGTAAAAAGAAATATTAGATAAAATGAATAATTTTAAAGTTTTGCATTTTTTTTCTTTACCACAATTTTTATATTGTATTAATTCTTTCCGATCTAGTTTTTATATGTTCTGACATATTTCGTCTAAAGCATTTTTATCATACCCTTTTTGATAAAATTGTCTTTTAAATTCTTTGCCTGGTTATTAGATTCTTCAATATCACTGCAATTCCTTTTTAACCGAAGGAATTGCCCTTTTGTTATGTTAGACAACCAAGGTTTGAAATGGCAGCTTTTTTGGTGGTTGTAAGTATTCACATCGACCTGTTTGAAAAATGTTTTATTTATAATCATATTATAAACATAAATTTCTAGATCTAAAAAATTTAGATTCTTATCACTAATTTCATAAGGCAGTAAAAATTCCAAGTATTTTTATTAAGACCCATTAAAAATTCTAATTAACTTTCTTCTCCACCTTTCCATACAATAAAAACATCATCGATATACCTCTTATAGAAGACCAAGTTTGCTCCAAACTTATCTCCTTCGAAGACAAAAAATTCTTCCCGATAAGACATAAATAAATTAGCATAACTCAGAGCAAACTTGGTCCCCATGGTTGTACCGATGAGCTGGAGGTAGTCGTTGCTAAAGCAAAAAAAAAAGGTTCCTTAAAATCATATTAACCCCTTAACGCCGTTACGGCGTTCTATGCCGTCCCCATTTAAAATGGTCTTTAAAGCCGTTGTGACTGCATAGAACGCCGTAATGGCTTAAGCCCCCTGGAGCCTTCAGCTACTTACCTCTTCCGCGATCCTCGTCAGAAGTACTGCCTGACAGCCCAGTCAGCCCTCCCCCAGCAAATCAGGCCCGCGGGGGCCATGTCATCGCTCTCAAAGATCGATCACATGGCCCCCTATAGCTGGACTGTCAGACAGTCCCCCTGCTTGTGGGAAGTATGAAAAAAAATATTATTACACATGTAAAAATAAATTAAAGGTGTGTGTGTGTGTATATATATATATGTATGTGTGTGTGTGTATGTATGTATATATATACATATATATATAAAATATGTGTAACGTCATATGTAGTGTACTTTAATGTTAATATAAGTACATATATTAGTATTAAAATACACTTAGAATGAAATTACATATATATAAGGTGTGTGTGTGTGTGTGTGTGTGTGTGTGTGTATATATATATATATATATACACTTATAATTACAAGAATAAATGCAATAAAATATTTAAAAAATATATATTAATACATATGTAATTTAATTCTAACTGTATTTTGTTATATATATAATATATATGTATGTATGTAACAAAATACACGTAGAATGACATTCTATATATATCTATCTATATATAAAATACAAATATCCCTATATATATATATATATATATATATATATATATATATATATATATATATATAATTACATAAGTATACACGTAGAATTTAAATACATACATATATATATATATATTAAAATTCTACGTGTACATTTAAGTAATCTTTTAACTTAAGTATGTGATTTAATTAATTAACATTTGGTTGACATTCCTGACAACCCAGGCAGAAAGTGCAGAGAATTTAATTTGCAAGCACTATATTTAACCCTGTAACTTTCCAAGACACCAGAAAACCTGTACATGGGGGGTACTGTTTTACTCGGGAGACTTCGCTGAACACAAAGAACCAGAATTTTATATTAGGCCTATATCTTACGGGAAGCCAATCCAGGGACTGACAGAAGGGTGAGGCGTGGGAGATGCGGGCAGACAGGAAGATGATCCTCGTCGCCGCATTCATTATAGACTGCAATGGGGCAAAATGGAAACATGGAAGACCACTGAAAAGCGGATTGCAGTAGGACAGTGACATGGACCAGCAACTTAGCTGAATCTGGCGTATACAACCTACCTAATGATTAAAACTTTATCTCACCTTTCTGTGAAACATGGTAGGATAAATACAAGTTTAAAATAATGTTAATTTCCATAATTATATTTTTAGGCTCCTCCACACCGCAATCCGCGTATGAAATTGCCTCCCGATCCATAGTTTGTGTTACCTAATTAAAAATAACATGAGAGCGAGGGTGTTAATACAAGACTTGTGTTAGTGTTATGTGAGTGTTTAGATAGCTTCAGTTAGAGCCATATTGATATATAGATCATATATTTATATCCCCTAACTGGCTCATCCATTGGGCGTGTTTACAATAATAAATCATTTAAAATGTTAGAATTAAATGTTTTTTCTCCATTTCCACCAAATTAGGACCTGCTCTTCCTTCCAGACCACTATCTTGTGCATTGTAATCACATCCTTTTCTTAATTTATATTTCTTCCAGGGAAAATATTACAAACTGTAAGCTTTGCTCCCGCAGGTCAAGTACAATCATATTTCCATAATTTAATATGTATTTCTCATATTTCACGGCTGGCGCAGACTAACAAGGAGATACTCGCGTGGTATAGGACAGTGCTGCGTGTATTCATGCATGATTTGGACCAAGTTATTAAAGCCACAGCAACAGTAATCCTGTCCCTTGCCACAGTTATATTTCTGAAACTTAAAACTTGATAAAACATTATTTTAATACCCCAGAGTATTTTTACTTTGAATTTAAAGGACTGTGAACTAGCGTGACTATTAACTTCCATTAGGACTGGAGGAATGATATTCGACTTCTTGTCTGTGTTGGTTATTCGAGGATCTAGAGATTTCTGTGGTTCCCTGGAAATATAAAAATGTAGGATACAGTTACAGTATCTTGTAATTTAACCAATTCCACTTTCACTTTCTTCTTGTCTGTATTTTGCTTTTTGTTAAATAGGCCTATAGTATAATTGTAAAGAACTGCAGAAAATGTTGGCTCTATAAAATGATAGCAATATTAATAAACGACTTGTTCTCCTTGGCCAGAGGCCATTGCCCATCCTTTCTGAAAAGCACGGAGTTCGCTCACTAGCCATTAACTGCCACCAATAAGGCTATTATTTCATTACGAGTTATGGCCATTGCTTGCCAAGTGAAGTCTATTTAAAAAATATTACTTTACTATAATGATACTACCATTGTTACATATAGTTTACTACTGTAATACTTTGTACTCAGTATTACATGTACTTATTAATCATCTGGCTGTTAGAAATTTGGTTGGCAAATACTTACTTGTAGGCTGACTTACTCCACCCCCTCCTTCCCCCCGCTTGCCACTCACAAAAAAAAAAACCTGTAAAAAATGTTAAAGGTTTTCTTTCTTTTTTTTTTAACAATTTGTAAACTTTGCAAAACCGCTGTCAGCCCCTCCTACAAAACCCTTGTCCTGCTCCGCCCCTCCTACAAAACCTCTGTCCTGCCCCTCCTACAAAACCTCTGTCCTGCCCCTTCTACAAACCCTGTACTGCCCCGTCTACAAAACCCCCGCAACCCCCTTCCACAAATCTCCTGCTTATCCCCCCTTATAAAGACTCCTGTCCCAATACAAATCCCCCGCCCCCTTCTACAAAATCCCTGCAGCCCCACACACTCAGTTACAGACAGTCATACACTCAGTTACAGGCAGACAGTCACACACAGTCACAGGCAGACAGTCACACATACACATTTCCTCCATGCGGCCAGTTTATCAGCTGTTTGCTTGTGTGAGCTGTACTGGCCGCACGGCACCCTAACTACCATGGGACACTGTGTGGCCACAGCTCACACAGCCCTTTCCAGCCAGGGCCGGTGCAAGGATTTTTGCCGCCCCAGGCAAAAGTAAAGTTTGCCGCCCCCCATGTTACATCACAATGCCCCACCCATATGATTTGCCATGTTAACTAACGCCAGTGCTGCAGTGCCGCCGTGTTTACATTAAAAGGGACAGGCTATAGACACCAGAACCACTACATTAAGCTGAAGTGGTTCTGGGGACTACAGTGTTTCTTTAATGTGAGGTAAATTAGAGCTTAGTGCCACGAATAATATGCTAGATTGCCTACTTACAACCAGATGAGGATGATGATGGGCTCTAGCTGCAGTCTGGCTCCACTGGTCTGGTGCAGAACAGGCTCTCTGGAGGCGGTTTGTAACTGTGGTCACAAAAATCAATGTTCTGGGAGAACGGGAAGCAGCTCCATTTTTTGGGGGTCCTTTACACAGCTCAAGGTCTGGGTCCCAGGGTCCACCTTCATGTTCCACCAATGAGTTTGTTCACAGGGGGTGGAGTGTGTAGGGGGATGTCCTGATATGTGTATAAGGAATGCATTGTGTGAAATTGTGTTTGTATGTGTAAGGACTGCAAGGTGTGTTTCTGTATATGTATGGGATGCATTGAATGTGTGTAAGGGGTGCATTGAGTGTGTGTAATGAATGCATTGTGTGTTTCTGTGTGTGTAAGGGATGCATTGTGTGTAACGGTTGCAATTCTTGTGTATGTGTATGTGTAATGCATTGTGTGTTTTTCTGTGTGCAAGGGGTGCATTGTGTGTATGTGATGAATGTCAATCTCTCCTCCCACTCCAATTTCCTTCTCCTCCTCCCAATTTCTCTTTCTCACTCCCCCTCCTTTCTCTTTCTCACCCCCCTCCTTTCTCATCCCCCCTCCTTTCTCATCCCCCCTCCTTTCTCATCCCCCCTCCTTTCTCTTTCTCACCCCCTCTTTCTCTTTCTCCTTCTTTCTTTCTCACCCCCCCTCCTTTCTCATCCCCCCCTCCTTTCTCCCCCCCCCTTTCTCCTCTTTCTCACCCCCCACCTCCCTGTGGCGTGGCCGAGCCCTGTATAGTCCGACGGGTACAGGGATCATCTGTTTCCTGTACCCGGCCGGAATAACAGGAAGTGCACACTCAGAGTGCACTTCCTGTTAGTCCGGCCGGGTACAGGAGACAGCTGCTCTCTGTACCCGTCGGACCAGCATGCTGCAGGGCTCGGCCACGCTACATCAGGTTGCGCCCGGGCGGTTCGGTCCGCCCTCATGGACGCACCGCCCGGGCAAAGCTGCAGCCGCCTGAGGCTCTCTACAGAGCGCTCAGGCGGCTGCAGCATGGGGGGGCCGGCGGGGCTGGTCATGGCACCCCCCACCCTGGTGGCACCCGGGGCGGACCACCCCTCCGCCCCCCCCTTAGTACGCCACTGGCTGCAGTTATACTATTAACTCTCTGCCATCACATACAAATCCCTCTGCTACCTCTTGTCTCATCTCTCCATTTTAACCTTTAGATTATAAGCTCATGGGCAGGGTTCTCTACCTGTTGTATCAGTCTGTTCCTATTGTATTGTGTTTTTCCCAATTGTACAGCGCTGTGGAATATGTTGGCGCTTTATAAATGCCAGTAATAATATTATTAAGAATAAAGTATAGTCTCATTAGCTAATTGGTGCTTTCTGTTTTTCCGGGTTTCTTGTTATACATAAACTGTTTGCCCTGGAGGGTAATTTTCCTTTATCTCTTTTGTTCCGATCATTTCACAAGACGTTCCAGGTCCTTTTATTGTAGTACATTTATTAAACGTGTTATAGGGCTCTGTCATTTTTAAACTAGAACATAAATGGGAATAATTGAGAGATCCTCTAGAGACTCTAAGCTCGTTTGAGCCGGGTCCTCATAGACCTATTGTTCCTGTAACATTTTGAAGTTTTCATTTATTGTTAAATATGCCCCTTGTTTAATATTGTAAAGAACTGCAGAATAAGTTAGCACTATATAAATGCAGATAATAATAATAATAATTTATGTTTGATCTTTATGTCTAATAATTTAAATTTGTTTCATTTATCAAATCTCCAGGCAATTGTTGTGTTTTTTTAGCCAATCACATGTCTCTAATTGTTTTGAATAGTATAGTAGCGCTCTGCACTATCTCATAAACCCCTGCTGGCTGCTGCGTGTGTTTAACTTTTACTCCACCACTTCTGTTGATTTAGTTCTTTACGCTGTGGTGTTGAAAGGCAGATTCAAGGAGCATTTACTGCAGTGTTCCATTCACATTTCAATTTTTCTACAATTGTAGGGCGTTTAACACGCACTTTTGTTAAAGTGCATGCATGCGTTGCAGATATAAAGGATGCCTCCCGTGATTGGCCACAAGCAATCTGGGACATGTCACAAGAGGGGACATGCTATTGACGTATCTGCGTGTATCTTGTAAAAGGGACTTGTAAGGCAGACACGCACAGCACTCAGTAATGCTGCGAAGATTCTCATGGGGACACAAGCACTCTGCCATAATGGGACTTTCTGTGGAGATCACTGAGAATCAGGGCACAAGAGAAATAACATGGGCTAGATGACGTGATTTCCGTATTAGGACTGCCCTGCTAGGTTTGGGTCATTAGGGAGGTATAGAAATAAATGTCGACCAACGTGTTTGCCAGCTATATGTATGGAAAGCACAATATATGAAACATTTATGGCTATAAAGTGCCAGCATGTGCTGGCAGTGTAAGGTTTCCTTTAACCCCTCGGCGTGTCTTTCTTTGTCTCTGAGCTGGCTTGTGGTTTGGATGTGTTTTTTATGCTAACTCTCATCTTCAGTATTTTTCAAGGGCTGCCTGTTCCTAGGCCGTGTCCCCTAACCACCAGTCCATTCAGAATTCACTTCTTGTCACCTGCGAGAAATGCCCATTGTACTGGCCGACACACAGATTAATCTAAAAAACAGCACGCGCACACACTTTATATTTGTGGAAACAGGGGAATTTGAAAACATACCCTCATTTATTAAACTCTTCCTGACTGATGATATTCTGGAAGAACACCGATACTAGATTTCTGTAGCCTCAAAATTGCTAAATAAATTCGTAAAAGAAATGATGACTCCCAAGTTATAGGACAGAAAAGCCAGGTTCCCAGCAAGCATGCATTCTGACGTTTCAGGGTTAATTTACTGGAACAATCTGCACAAATGTACCATTCGTTTCCATGTTTGCCCTAGAATGTAGCAATGCATGTTGGCAAATTAAACATTCCTACCGTATTATTCTTAAATCGTTCAGGCTGTTATATTCTATCGATTCATGTATTCTGGAATATTAACGCCAGAGAAAAGGGGTTTCTCCAACCATAAAGCAGTGTTTTAATTAACCCTTACTGATATGGCCCCCTAAAGAAAAACATACCTGCGATCCCACGTCATGGCCAAGTTCTTCCGGCAGCTCAATCCTCCATCTGTGACGTCTCTCCTGCTTCCATAGGTAATCTATTGCCAGCTGATAACAGAATTAACATTAGCCCCCTGTAACCTGGGCTCGGCTGGTTATGGTGCTGCCAGAGGAGGGTACACCTCTGGCTGCAAGCTTCTATATAACTTTATGTGAAGCATTTCACATACAGACTCCAAGCACCATACCCACTTCATAATACTGAAGTGGTCATGGTGCTTAGAGCAACTCTTTAAATAATTATGTTTTTGTTTCACTTTTTCCTTGGATGCAGTTCACCTGCAAGTCCCATTTCTGCTGATTTTACAAGTCGATACAGAAAGTGCACATTAGTTTCCCGTGTTATCCTATGTTAAATAATTTACATCGCTGACTGCGCACAGCCTGCATGAAATATTCACTGGCTCGCTTAGCGACCTTGTAGGAATAACTCTTTAAGTGAAATATCCCCTGGCTTGTTCAGTGACACTGCAAGATTAAAAAAATATTCCTTGGCTCATTCAGCAGACTTTACAAGATTAACCATTTGAGTGGCATGTTAAGTGACTTGCCTTTTGGCCTGTGTCTGGTCAAGTGCTTCCCAAATCTAGCTGTCTGTCTGTTACATTACCATGATGTCTGTGTGTCTGTCTTGGTTTCTCCTTTCCCGGTCTGTGTGTCTGTCCCTTGTTACTCCCTCCCCGGTCTGTGTGTCTGTCCATGGTTTCCCCCTCCCCAGTCTGTGTCTGTCTCTGGCTTCTCCCTCCCCAGTCTATGTGTCTCTCTCTGATTTCTCCCTCTCCAGTCTGTGTGTCTGTCTCTGATTTCTCCCTCTCTGGTCTGTGTGCTTGTGGACTGAGATTCTGGCTTCTCCCTCCCCGGTCTGTGTGTCTGTCTGTCCCTGGTTTCTCCCTCCCTGGTCTGTGTGCCTGTCCCTGGTTTCTCCCTCCCTGGTCTGTGTGTCTGTCCATGGTTTCCCCCTCCCCAGTCTGTGGGTTTGTCCATGGTTTCCCCCTCCCCAGTCTGTGGGTCTGTCCCTGGTTTCTCCCTCCCCAGTCTGTGTGTCTGTATCTGGCTTCACCCTCCCCGGTCTATGTGTCTGTCTCTGATTTCTCCCTCCCTAGTCTGTGTGTCTGTCTGTCCCTGGTTTCTCACTCGCCAGTTTGTGTGTCTGTCTCTGGCTTCTCCCTCCCCGGTCTATGTGTCTGTCTCTGATTTCTCCCTATGTGTCTATGTGTCTGTTCCACCCATCTCCTTTCTGTCCATTACTGCAGGCTAAATTGGGCATTGACCGTCTGTCTGTCCATTCTGTTTGAAGGATGCTGCTTGCTGTGCACCCAGTTGGATGAGTGGCCCCTTTAGTGTGCTTGTGCCTCTTATCTGCATCGTGCAGTGTAACTTTCCTTGCTATCTCTCGCTCCGCCACTTCCTTTCCATCATTTCATCCCTGTCTGGGGCCTGCAGCACACAGGCTGATTATCTCATTCATGGCTGCTTATTTACACATCATCAGGGTCTAGGCAATCAGAAAAGCCGCACAAAAACACATGCTACAAACAGTTTAACTGTTTAACACATCCAGAGACATGTCACAGTATGAACATTTACTCCACACTGTCTCCATCAGGCTTTAACGGTTTAGTGGACTGAGATTCTGTGTTTTGTATTTTGATTTACTTTCTCTTTTGACGTTTGAAGCTTTTTACCTCCATGGATCCTGCTGCCATGTTAGTAAATGTCTCTCCTAGTTACCGCTCCCCTTATTCCCGCTTTGCACAGATTAAGGATTATCCTTTCCATATGTGGAAGTGGAGCAAGTCAGACTTTCATATTTCCAGAAATAAGTATAGGATTCCTGGACTCCGTACTGAGCTGAGATAAAGGATAATTGGGGGGAGAGCTGAAACGGCAGTGTTTGGTGTTAACCCTTCAGACAAAATGTTCCCCTCTATAAGACAACTTCAGGTTTATGTTTCATTGCCTTATAGTTGTTTGAACTTTGTATTGTGTAATAGAACGTTAATGTTTGCTATTTTATAGCCAGTTTCTCTTGCATCCATTCTGTCTGTTCAATTCCATGACCTTCTTTCTCACATTTACCCTCCATGATGATTCGAGGACCTCATAGGACAGTGTCTGCATGCACTATTACCTGCTATAATGCTCCCAGTGCCCACTAGGATAATGCTAGACAGCATAGTAATATGTAAATTTAATGAATGGTGCTAAAAACAAAAAACAGACACCCAAAGGAGGTAAAAATACAACCTTCAAATCCAAACACGTTTCATGAAACTATAACCATCTACCAAAATTGTAAAGGTTGTAGGGTAAAGAAGGGCCTAACCCAGAGAAGGAGATGATAAGAAGGGCTGAGACAGGCTCTGCAAAAGAGCCCTTCTTACCATCTCCTTCTCTGGGTTAGACCCTTCTTGTATCTTTACCTCTTTTGTGTGTCTGTTTTTTACTATTGAAAGTTTTTTGGGTTTTTAGCACCATTCATTAAATTTGCATATTACTATGCTGTCTAATGTATGTGCTTTGCTCTTCATCAATTAGAAAAGGACTGTTCACAGATCTATACAAATGATATTCCACCTTGTATGTATTTATACTTTTCTAACTCAGTTTGTCTAGATAACCCGTCAGCTTTGCCATTTTTCCTGGGGCAGTAGTAGATAGTGAAATCATATGGCTGTAGTGCTAAACTCCAGCGAAGCAGCCTTGTGTTGTCTCCCGCCTCCCGGTTTAACCACACTAACGGGTTGTGTTCTGTGAGCAAGGAAAAGTTTTCCCCGTAGAGGTAGGTTTGCAGCTTTTTGAGGGCTGACACCATGGCCTGGCATTCTTTTTCTATGGCGACGTAGCTTTCTTCTCTTGGTAAAAGTTTTCTGCTTAAGTATACTATCATTTTAGCAGTTGTGCTTTCTATTCCTGTTTCCTTTATCCTGGCCCCTTATCTTGTCTGTGTGGACAAAAAAGCATTTAGTTGTATCAGGAGCAGCCAATACAGGAGCATTTACAAGAGCCTCTTTCAGTTGTTGGAATGCCTGCTCACGCTATGGGGCCCAAACTACCTGCCTAGGAAGGTTCTTATGGGTTAGGTCAGTGAGAGATTTGACTAGGGCACTGTAGTTGGGCACAGATTTTCTGCAGTACCCTGCTGTCCCTATGAAAGCCAAGGTAGTACGGGGGTAGGCCACTGCGCTACTGCATCAACCTTTGCAGGTTGGGGTTCCTGCTGCCCACTCCCTACTCGGTGACTGAAGTACTGTGGAGACGATGGGAATACGATCTGAGCTGATATCCCCCTCCCCAGTGCTCTCTAATCAGATCCTGCCTCTCGAACAGCAATTCAAATGGGGAGAACCCAGTAGATTCTTGGGGTACCTCTCGGTACGCAAATAGAAGCTTGATCAATGCGATCATTTTAGCAGTTTTGCTTTCTATTCCTGTTTCCTTTATCCTGGCCCCTTACCTCCAGTCTTTCTCTCTGAGGGAGCACTGCTGAATACTCTGGGATACTGGGCCTTGTCTTGTTTCCTTTTTTTCAAATTGGGGATCCTACCTTATATCACTAAAAAAGAAACCATTAACATTGGAAATAACATTTCCTGATTCTGTGGTGTTCAGTCAATCAGAACATTCTTTAAAAGATACCAGAAAAGACATGAAACATGGCAAGGTTGACCTGTCTTGTGTGTGTGTTTGTGTGTGTGTGTGTATGTGTACATATGACGTACATGGAATGCTTTCCTCTTGCCTGGGGTGGCTGTGGGTGACAGACACTTTACTGTTTTCAGTTGCAGGTTTGGATTTTTCATTTAGGTGCTCCATTTAGGATATACCACTGTCATTCAATGGATTTCATTTCTTTCTGTCCCTCTTACCTTCCAGGTCCACGTCTTTGATCTGTCCATCAACAAATATGAAGCAATTTGCCAGCAAGCTGTTGTGGCCAAAAAGAAAACAAAACTAACCCATATTGAATTTAACCCTGTCCACCCAATTATCATTGTGGGAGATGATCGCGGACATGTTATCAGCTTGAAGCTCTCACCTAACTTACGCAAACTGCCAAAGGTAAGTGTCCTTAACTTATTATCTGCTGGCAGGTTTATCTGGCAGAATTAGATATAACTGTGGTGTCACTGTGCAACCTGGTAACGTGACAGCAAAGCAATAATCTCCACTCGTTTGCACATTGAGCTGTGTGTTTAAGATACAGTTTGGGCATTGGCAGCCATTGTTTCCTCTGTATAGATGTTATTCATGCTCTAGGTTTTTGTCCCTTTTAAATATGAGTGATGTTTGGTTTTATGTTAATAATTTATTTTACTGGCCTACCTGGCTCCCCAAATCCTGTGGCCTTTCTAGTACCCGTATTTCAGGAACACTTGGTCTGTCCATGGCTCCCGCAAGGACAAAGTGAACTTGCAGAATAGTGAGAAGACTTGCTACGGGTTATAAACGGATAAGAAGCATTTATCTGGGATGCTTAGTAGGAATGAGTAATTGAGAATGGTTTGTTTTTTTTATTCACTTTCTCTGACAGCTCCAATCCTCTTGTTTTTCATGTCTGTCCACTTGCATTGAGAGAGCCATTTATCATATAATGGATGCTTTACAATGTGCATAAATAGGGACAGGCCGAATGCTGTTTCCCAATCCAGTCTGATAACGGTGACTATTTCCCTCCAAAGTGTATTCTGGTCACTAGAGAACTTTGCAGCCATAACTGCACAGAGTGTTGAGAGCATTAAGAGTGCAGGGTTTCAGGAATGCTAAAAGAATTGGGTGTCAGAAGTGGGGGGGGAGCAGTCTGGGAGCAGTGAGTGTGCTAGGGGGGAGGCTGGGAGCAGTGAGAGACTGGTAGTAGGGAGAGCCAGGGGTAGGCTGGGTGCGCTCAGGGGAGGGGATGGGAGCGTGCAGGGGAGGGGCTAGTTCATGCAAAAGCCTCAACCTGAATGGAACAAGAGCCAGCGTCTATACTTGTTTTTAATTTTTATAGTTTCAAGGAGGAGGGAGGCACCCTCTGGGCACTCTGAGGAGGGAGGCACCCTCTGGGCACTCTGAGGAGGGAGGCACCCTCTGGGCACTCTGAGGAGGGAGGCATCCTCTGGGCACCCTGTGAAGGGAGGCGTCCTCTGGGCACTCTGAGGAGGGAGGCGACCTCTGTGGAGGGAGGTGCACTCTGTGGAGGGAGATGCCCTCTGGGCAGTCTGAGGAGGGAGGCGCACTCTGTGGAGCGAGGTGCCCTCTGTGCACTCTGTGGAGGGAGGCGCCCTCTGGGCACTCTGTGGAGGGAGGCGCCCTCTGGGCACTCTGTGGAGGGAGGCGCCCTCTGGGCACTCTGTGGAGGGAGGAGCCCTCTGGGCACTCTGTGGAGGGAGGAGCCCTCTGGGCACTTTGTGGAGGGAGGCGCCCTCTGGGCATTCTAAGGAGGGAGGTGACCTCTGTGGAGGGAGGTGCACTCTGTGGAGGGAGGCGCCCTCTGGGCACTCTGTGGAGGGAGGCGCCCTCTGGGCACTCTGTGGAGGGAGGCGCCCTCTGTGGAGGGAGGTGCCCTCTGTGAAGGGAGGCGCCCTCTGGGCACTCTGTGGAGGGAGGCGCCCTCTGGGCACTCTGTGGAGGGAGGCGCCCTCTGCACTCTGTGGAGGGAGGCTCCCTCTGTGCACTCTGTGGAGGGAGGCGCCCTCTGTGGAGGGAGGCGCCCTCTGTGCACTCTGTAGAGGGAGATGCACTCTGCGCACTCTATGGAGGGAGGTGCCCTCTGCGCACTCTGTGGAGGGAGGCGCCCTCTGTGCACTCTGAGGAAGGAGGAGCCCTCTGTGGAGGGAGGCGCCCTCGGTGAACTCTGAGGAGGGAGGCGCCCTCAGTGAACTCTGAGGAGGGAGGCGCCCTCTATGCACTCTGAGGAGGGAGGCGCCCTCTGTGCACTCTGAGGAGGGAGGAGCAATTAATGCCCAACTGACTCCTTGTCTGCTTGGTGGCAAGCAGTGTCACTGGGCTAAAAGTTATTCCTGGCCTGGGTCTCTGAAAGGAATGTAATTAGATTGTGATAAACATAGCTTATTAAATACACAGTGCAAGGAATGTTATCTCTGAGAACCAGGCAGCACGGAGAGAGTGAAAATTAACTAAGCATTGTGCAGGACAATTCTTCAAATATCACACCATCTAGTGTCTGATAGCTTTGCTTTAGCTCAAAAATCATCAAAATTAAACCTTCAAGAACTGCAACCATGACATTTATTAACCACTTTAGGATTAAAGTATAATTTGCAGCCCAAACACATGTATATGAGGGCGTTCTCAAAGGTACAGATATCAGCCGGATAGTTATAAACCAAAATGAGAGGGATATGGAGGTAGGGGGAGAAAGGACATCAGATGGGACTGATCTGTGTTAGTTGGGGTCGTCTTGTGTGAGGTCTATCATCTCATCTCGCAAGGCTGGATACTTTCTGTCTCATATATAGCATCTCATTGGGGGCGGCGTTCGGGATTCAGTTTACTGGGTTAATGGATCAGTGTTACTTTTAGGCAGCACCACACCTTTCTTCAAGTACACGAGCACAACTGTGTGAAACTTTACTGGTAACCCTTAACGAAACTCTTTGAAGGGGTATTTACCAAGATTTCCGATGACAAACTTGCCTACACTGCTTACCTGAACCATACTGACAGTCTGATCGAGTTTCGGAGGAAAGCCTACAAGCACCTAGCTCAACTTGCCTCAGTGTCAGGCAGGGTGGAGGGGATGGCCGCTCCTTCACCACTCGCACTTACACCTGTTCTGGGCCTTTTCTTTTTCCTGCTGTGGTGCAGCAACATAAATATGTGTTTAGTCCCAGTGGTTTACTTCTCTGCAATATTGTCTAGCATGTTTATAAAACTGATATTGTTTCTTACTAGCATTCTCTTGTCTATAGTACCTTGCCTGCAAGAAAGCTTCAATTATGACATACATTCAGACACAAGTGACTTGCCTGCTTTGGATAAGAGTCTTTCTGATTTATACTGAGGCTGACTATGTTAAGAGTGTACTCCTGCATGCCTTTTGATATGTTTCAACATTATATAAAGCCTAGCATACCGAAGATACAGGTTTATTTAGCCTATCTGCTAGACACTGTTGTCTCACTGTGTCCCACTTTTATAAAAACGTGCAACGTCAATACAGGTCATGCCTTTATATTACTATGTATGACATTGAATTACTTGGCTATGCTGCTGTGGCATCGCAAGTACTTATGTCCCTACCTATGCGCACTAAAAAGATTTTTAACAAAAAAATTAAATTAAAAAGAGGCAAACACATGCAGAATTGCCAGATATAAAAGCACTTTCAAGATAAAACAGGAATAAAACACAGCTCAGCGCTTAGGTAACTAGAAAGCTACAGCTTACAGTCCAAACAGGAAAAGCTAGGCACAAAAGAAAAGTTCCTTTCTTTCCAAAAAAAATAAACCAGTATGTGCAAAAAACATATAAACTTAATTAAAACCAATGGGAAAAAAAGCCATCCAGCCATCTGATTTGCTCTGACCTCTTCAGGGGCAATATAAATTACTCCTGTTTGGAAATAATTGGCTCAGTACTCTTTTACACCATACTAGTCTCTTCAGCTGATAGCCATAAGCCAATGAGCTTCTCGTGGGTAATGGTGTGCCTATCAAGCCTCGTTTTGAATCTAACTTCTGGATCCGTCTGTTTTCCAACATGCGTTCCACTGATGTGGAACGTGCACTTCATTCAATGTAGTGTATTGAACATAGATAAAATTGTAAGAAGACTTGTAATAAAGACTTTCCTAAATGAAATGGGAGGAGATAGTAGCTCTTAACATTATAATACCTATCCACATTTTCCACAAGGGTTCTACTATTAAATAATGAAAAGGATTAATATGTAAACAAAAATAATAAATCTAAAAGAAAATTTATAAAAAAAAAAAATTTCAATCGAAAAATAACCTAAAAACTAATTGAAGACAAATAAAACAAAAATACAAATGAAAAAATAATAAATGTAAATAAAAGTAAAATATAAATATATATATATAAATAAAAATACATATTGCAAAAAAAGTCTAAATCTACATTAAGACCCTGGGGTTGCATGGTTTGGAGACTGCCTCTGAAAAAAGGAGGGGAATAAGTGGTGAAGTTACAGAGACTTAAAGGAAGAGGAAGTATTGGGTATTCATAACATATCCAAAAACACCATTTACAAAAGATTCCATTTTATTTTAAGTAGAGGATTAAAATTTGCCACAAGTATACCCCTGGATAAATTCCAGTTATTTATAGATATTCAGATATTTACTAGAAAAGGTTTTTTATTAAACAGAAAAATGAGGGTTATATCAATATGGTTGATAAGAATAAAAAAAATCCCTTATAAATTGAAAATAAAATCTACATTTTGTCCAAATGACGAGGTAAGCCAAATTGAAGCTTTTACTAAAATTGAAAGTAAAAAAGGGGGATGAAATCGACCCAAATAGCCAAACTGGTACACTGATAACGGGGGGTAACCCCAAAGTAGAAACTATGTAAGTGAACGGAGAGTAGTGTACCAAAGGTAACTGGGATATAATATAGTCTTAGTAGGGTGCCAGATGCATTCCGGACTCAGAACATTCAAATAAAGAAAATAAATAGATTTTATTAAAAATTTGTTAGAGTAAATAGTGAAAAAACCTTATATACAGTGGTGCTCATGTACAAACATGTATAAACAAACTGGTATATGATGGTACAAAGGTACATTACTTCTAGATGTTGGGCAAGTAATAAATAGTAAAATTTATTTATTTTCTTTATTTAAATGTTCTGAGTCGGGAAGGCAGCTGGCACCCTACTAAGACTATATTATATCCCAGTCCCCTTTGGTACACTACTCTCCGTCCACGTATATCGTTTTTACTAAAATAGATTTTGAAAAACTGGGTAAAAATTAAAAAAAAAAATATATATATAAAAAAGTATCACACAAAGAAAATTAGGTTTTGAAAATATTAAAAGATAGAAGAGAGAAATCTTTTTTTTTTTTAAGCAGGCAAAGGAGGTGGAGCAGTTGCAATGTCCACAGAATATTTTGGGGGAAAATATTCCTCGGTAATAAAATAAACTATCAAGGGAACTGAATGTTCACTTAAATGAAGAACTAAGAGTTCTATTAAATGAGACAAGAAAAAAAAAGGTTTGATACTTGTTTTTTTCCCCTTTCTTTATATCGAATTTCCAAGAATACCCACTATTTATTACTTGCCCAACATCTAGAAGTATAAAGATAAACTTCCACATAGGCCAATTATTAATGGAATTGTTGCCCTCACCTCAAGATTGTCTGAATATATTGATTTTCTCCTTCACAGATATGCTCAGAGTTCAGAATCATATCTCAAGGATACTAAACCTAATTAAGGAATTGGAATATACCGTGATAGATCACAATAATGAGGGAGAACCCTCTTTTTGGAGAATATTTAATAGATTCTATAAAATAATTTTAACTCACATTTTTTTTGTTTTGACAAGGAATTATTTCTACAGGTTAAAGGGAATTGCCATGGGCACTAAGTTCGCACCCAGTTATGCTAACATCTTTATGGATATTTAGGAAAGGTCTAGTATCTGGAACAAAAATCCTTTTGGTAAGGATAATAACCAGTTGTCATTTTTGCCCAGGTAGGCTAAAAGAAATTAACTTCCTTGTTCTCACAGTATATATCAAAAACTCCAAAATGAAAACTATGAAATGTTTTAAACCTACAGACACAAATAGTTTTATTGATATTAAAAGCTGCCACCATACTAAATAGCTATCTAGTGACCCTAAAGGTCAATTTGGTAGATTACAGAGGAATTGTAAATAAAAAAAATAAAAAAAAGAGATCAATATATTAAACAGGCAGATATTTTAAAAGAAAAACATTTCTGGAGTTGGAGATAATAAGAGTGGGATACATTAAAAGAGGTGAATTTCTGCTTAACAACAAAAAAAGAAAAGCATATGAACAACAAATATGAATTCTCATTTAATGCAAAATATAGCTCAAAAGCTTTTGAAATTAAATGTTTAACTAGGAAGCACTGGCCTCTATTACTTATCCTATTTTTAGGAAAGGAAAAAAACCTTAAAACATATTTTAGAAGAGAAAAGGCAGTTATATTGGCTTTTTCACCTGTGGTCTGCAAAGGTCATATCTTTCCCAAACCAGTGTCATATAAGAGTATGCTGACTGGACACACTTTTACTATCAAAGGCTTCTTGTAACTCCACACGTGTTGTTTATCTACTCACTTTGGGTTGTAGGTTTTCAATATGTGGGGAGAACTGGGAGAAAAAAAATAGATACATGGAACACTTATATCAGGAAAAAGCAGTGCCTCACCCTCTGTACCAGATCATTGTGACAGATGCTCTCTATTTAAATTTCAATATTTACCTTTATAGTCATAGAAAAAAGTACAAATGGGTGATTTAATTGTGGGATTTAGGAGGAACGAGGTGTTATTGATACATAAACTCCAAACAATGCAACCCAAGGACTTAACGTAGATTTTGATTTAAATTAGTTATTTTTTTCGTAATATGTATTATATTTTTTTTAACTTGTATTTTTTTCATTAGTTTATTTTACCTTCAATTTTTTAAATGAATAAATTCCAGTTATTTATAGATATTCAGATATTTACTAGAAAAGGTTTTTTATTAAACAGAAAAATGAGGGTTATATCAATAACAAAACGTTAACAAAACTTTTTTTTTTATTTTTTGTTTACATATTAGTATTATTCATTATTTAATAGAAGGGCTCCTAACTCTTCCCCTTTCATTTATGATATTACCAGTCTTCTTACGATTTTATTTATGTTCAATACAATTTATTAAATGGGAAATTAGATCCAAACCGAGGCTTGGTAAGCTCACCACTAATCACGAGAAGCCAATTGGTTTATTGCATTCAGCTGAACATGTCAACATGGTGTAAAAGAAGATTCAGCCACAGTCTGAACTATGCCAGTCAATTCCCAACAAGAGGAACTTTATATTGCCCCTGAAGGTCCGAGCAAATTAGACAAAACTTGTTTCGATTGGGTTTTAATTTATTTTATATGTTTTTGCACGTCCTGGTTTGTTTATTTATTTGTTTGGAAAGAAAGGAACATATTTTGTGCCCGGCTTTCCAGTTTCCCAAGCATTAAGATGTGATTTTATTCCGGTGTTATCCTGCAAGCAATTTGTATTAAGTGCAATTTGTATTAAGCACTATGTGTTTGCCTCCTATCTAGTTATATATACACAATTCACTGGAAGAAGGCTGAAGAATATATGTACTCTGCTTTGGGAGATATGCCTATTAGCAAATTACTTTGAGTGTAATTATCCACAGAAAACATATTGGTGGATATGCAATACTACTCTAAATTCCATTTTATTTTCCATTTGTAGATATTTTGTGTGGTTGGATGGTTTTTATTTTATTTTATTTTTTTGAGGATTTAGAGCAATCTTGACCTATTTTAATTGCCAGATGTATAAGGGTAATATCCTGTTAATCCCAACATTACATTTCTGACTGGTGTTTTTAGTTGTCATATTGACATATTTCCCAGACACTACCCGACTTTACAAACACAGAGCTATCAGCCCCTAACAGGAGGAATTCTTATACATACAGAGCTATCAGCCCTCCTGCAGTTTACATATACAGAGCCATCAGTCCTTGCAGGAGTTCATATATACAGAGCTATCAGTTCCTACAGGAGTTTATATATATATATATATATATATATACCAGGGGTCTCCCTCACTGGCCCCCTGGCACTTAATTCTAGAAGGGAAAGGGCCTGGGAGGCTCTGTGTTCCACCCGCATGGCAATGCTCCGATACAGTGCTGTGCTCGCAGGAGGACAGGAAAGTCAGTCTGCAGCCGGAGGAGCTGCAGGCTAAAGTGAACATGCCACCACTAGACCACCAGGGCCTGCAGCATGGTAGAAGGTAAGAAGAAGGGAGGGGGAGACATTAAGATAGATTTTCACATCTCAACCACCTACACACAGCATAGACCCTTTGCACCATACACAAATACACACACACAGACTGCCCCCCTCACACACCTCAGACACACTCCATCTCTCACACACATGTAGAATAAAAAAATAGAAAAAAGTAAAATTTAAAAAAAATAATAAATAAATAAAACTTGCGCTATAATATTAGTTACGGTGGCACTGGTGGAGCGATAAGGAACTCTTACCATCAACAAAGATACAAAAGTTGTCGGTAGGTATTAAAAAGTTGCTACCACTGATATATACAGATCTATCAGGTCCTACAGGAATTTGCATATATAGAGCGATCAGCCCTACAGGAGTTTATATATACTGAGCTATTAGTCCCTACAGGAGTTTATATATACAGATCTATCAGTTCCTACAGGAGTTTATATATACAGATCTATCAGTTCCTATAGGAGTTTATATTTACAGATCTATCAGTTCCTACAGGAGTTTATATATACAGATCTATCAGTTCCTACAGGAGTTTATATTTACTGAGCTATCAGTTCCTACAGGAGTTTATATATACAGGTCCTACAGGAATTTACATATATAGAGCTATTAGTCTCTACAGGAGTTTATATATACTGAGCTATTAGTCTCTACAGGAGTTTATATATACAGATCTATCAGTTCCTACAGGAGTTTATATATACAGGTCTATCAGGTCCTACAGGAATTTACATATACAGATCTATCAGTTCCTACAGGAGTTTATATATACAGATCTATCAGGTTATATATACAGATCTATCACTAATTTAGATATATAGAGCGATCAGCCCTACCAGAGTTTATATATACTGAGCTATTAGTCTCTACAGGAGTTTATATATACAGGTCCTACAGGAATTTACATATATAGAGCTATTAGTCTCTACAGGAGTTTATATATACTGAGCTATTAGTCTCTACGGGAGTTTATATATACAGATCTATCAGTTCCTACAGGGGTTTATATATACAGAGCTATCAGTTCCTACAGGAGTTTATATTTACAGATCTATCAGTTCCTACAGGAGTTTATATTTACTGAGCTATTAGCCGTATCTTTATATAGAGAGCAATCAGCCCTACTGGAGCCGTGTAGGCAGCACTATAATAACATTACATTTGTTAGTATTTTGTGACCTCTCACGTTGCAGAGACAAAAACTTGGAAACTAGTTAATTCAATTTTCATTAAATGCAATTGATAATACAAAGATATTATTAAAAATAAACATTACAAAACACAATATTTTAACATGCCACAGGTTGTCTATATTAATGATGGCGTATTCATTCTTCCGCAGTGCGTGTTCTCCCTGGGAACCCTTTTAGCGATGTCCCCAGCTGTCACCAGTATTCCTGGTTTCTTTATTAGTGATTATTACGTTTTCCAGCTTTGATCTGTGACATTAATAGCTGTGGCCCCGGGGCTGTAGATATCACAGGGGAAATGCTGAATGAAAAGCCTCGGCCAATGGGAAACCACCTCCCTGGGATTGTCGTTCACTATTGATTCCATACGGAACGCCATGGCCCTTGTTTCATTGAACCGTAATATTTTCTGTCTCTTACTGGATAATAAAAAGATACCAGAAATAACTATGTGGACATTTAGCATTTTATGGGAAAACATTATACTTTAGCATTAAATTCTTTATGGAAAAACATAGTCCTAATTTCCACTGCAGCAAATAGAATCTGGAGATATTTGGACAAAGAAATTCAATATCACACAGAAAATGCACATTGCACATGAGCAAATACAGTATCAGTTCTGTAGCTCATCTCCTATAATATACTCTGTACTCATTATGTTAATTTGTATCAATAGCTTAATGCAGGAGCTAATACAACTAGTACGTAAACACTTTAATAATTAACATAAATATTGATATTATACAATGTCTCATCTCCCCATTTATCCCTTTAGTAAATGCTAATTTAAATGCTAAACTGCGTTTTGTGTTTCCAATACTTTAGCAGAAATATTCCTGTGAAGACGTGTTTGGGAAGCAGAATATCATTTAAACGCATACATTTCCAATTATAAAAAGATACACCTTATAAACGGACGATTTATAATCCTTCTCTACTGCAGACTAATCCATTATTCGGAATACAGAATGTTTCCTGTGTTTTCAAAGAACACATTTCTCTGCTCTTTAATAACATTGACACCCCATGACATGGCAGGAACCTCCAGCTAAATCTACCCTTCCTACTTAAACCGTGTCACTATTTATGATTATTATTTGGGTTAATAAAAACCCAAACTAGAAATGTAATTTTTTTCCTGAAGCGTCCTTCAGTTCTGATTTTAATAGATTAAACTGTTATCTGCAGCTTAAAAATGTACACCGAAATAGCTAAACTGTAGGCTATTCCTAGCTCAGCTTAATTAGAAGTGTGTTCACTAAGCAATTAGAGGTGATTAGTGGACAAGCCACCTGGTAAATATAAACAAATTAGCCAAGCAGGAATAATTCAGTAACTCATATTGTGATCTAAATGTTGTAATTGTGTTTAGTTTGTTGCAGATCACGAGTTCACTTTTCTTTTTTTTTTTTACTCCTTACAGTCAGTGTGTAGAGAGTAAGCCGTGTTTGGCCATGTCTTGTACAGCAGTAAATAGGCTTAGATGCTCAGGATACATATGGAACTGATTGAAACACATGGGGAGGGTTTATAGCAGGGATCTTCAAACCCTCTCTATCAGGCGGCTACAGGCGTAGTTGTGGTCTCACCATTCCTGAACTGTTAGAAGCAAACTCACACACAAATCTGCACTCCCATATCCACAGTAAGTTCCCTGTCACTGTCCCTCCATTTAAAAGGACTGTAGACACATAGAAAAGGTCTTGGTGCAGCACCCCAGTCATTTTAGTCTTGCAATTTAAAACATTGCCATTTAGTAGATACGACAATGTTCTCATTGCAGGGCTCAACACGCCTCTGGTCTTCCTGATAGTGAGTAGAGGTGCTTCTGCTATGAGAACAGAGTCAGACTTGGCTCTGGCACCTCACCTGCATTGATGCTTCTCTTAAAGAGCGTTCAGTTGGAGGAGCATGGCGCTCACCGTGCATGTGCTTCTGTCCCTAATGCTTATCTATATGAACTGGAGGAGAAGATGAGGAAGTAACACCTGCGGGAAGATGCAGCTCAAGGTGGAGCAGGCAGTTGCAACAAGTGAGTATTCATTCTGGAAAAAAGGTTTGTAAAAACCTAGGGAGACCCCAGAATGTAAATAGGGAGGAAAAGAACATAGTATTCGTACCAATTGGTGCCAGCAATGAACAGCTAATCTTCCTTGATTTAATTTGATATATAGGGGGCAGCGCATAGCTACTCAAAGCTACCCGATGTCACAGCTTAGTGGGAGTTGGAGCCCAGGTGCAGGAGATGGCATATGGAGGCAAAAACCAAAAAGCAGTACAGATGAGGGGTATCCAAAGGCAGGGTCAGACGAGAAGCAAAAGTCAGGGCCGGCAGCATAATATTGTATTTGGTAAAGCAAGTAGAGGTCAGAGTCCAGGAAACCAGTCAGCAAAGTGACACACATCCAGCAGGAAAAACAAACAACCAGATTGTAGGCCTCAGGCAGAGCTGGCTTTTACAGCCTGCTGATTGGGAGCAGCTAAATCTAACTGGCAAGGGGCTGCAGGTAGATCAGCACTGCTCCATCCAGACGAAGAAGTCAGGTAGCAGATGAATCCAGGCAGATACTGGACCCTCTAGTGGACGGCAAAGTAGAGAACCTGACTGGGATGCTGGAGCTGTGAGTTCAAATTCAGCCAGGTCTCTTGCTGTCTGCAGGGTTTGGGGTAAACTGTGACACCTGAAAGAAACCAGAGTTAGTTTCATATCACTTTAAACTGTGTATACTGTGAGATGAACTGAGCTTCCATACATTAAAAACATAAAGCTCAACCATTATTTGTAGAATGAAATGAAACCAGTCACTGAACTTGGCGGTTTCAGATTGCTTTGTCCATCTGCATATTAATGAGTATGATGTCTGTCCTGGGGTTCATTGTATTTTTGTTTTCAGTTAGTCTGAATCGGTCTTCCGTGACATTGTAACTAACCTAACGCAACCTCCAACACATCATCTCATTGTCCACATTACACAAAGCAGGCCTCCGCTCTTTAATTACATGGAATTAGCATTTATCTCCCATGTCCACATGCATTCACTCCATTAGTAGGACACACGCATGACCAGACATTAATTGTAATCACACAGTCATTTCTTGGTATGGCGAGCGCCATTCACTGACCCCACAAAGCAGACATTTACCATTTGTTTTCCCATCCAATTCCTCTACAAAGCCAGCAATGCGAAATATAGAAAAATACATGCCAATGTAAGAGTGGCACGCTTCTGCATTGCAATGTACTGTACCCTGGTGAATAAAACCTGTTTGGCAACAGCGGGTTCTTTAACCAGCTCTTATTGGTGTATTGCCCAGCCACCCATAAACCTTCCAATTATCTGGTATTAATGGCTGCCATCTGACATCATCACTCTTTGTGCCCTTCATCATGATTAGAGGACCAGCAGTGCATGGGTGGATGAATACTCTGTATGTGGCAGGCCTCCCAACTGTCCTTATTACAATGGGACAGTCTGAATGTTTGGGTCCTGTCCTGCCACCACGACTTTGTTCATTGGTGTCCTGCCTTTGGCACTGACACAGAGTGCTCCCTGCCCTTGGTAGGCCGGCCTACTTGAGTGGCAGTCAGCCTGGAGTCCATTCACACCAAGCTGACCTGCCAGTTCTCCGTATGGACCTGCCCCTTTTCCGGGCAGATCAGCCCCACTTCAAGCGGAGCCAACAATGGACATTGCATAGCTAACTTGTCCCCTTTTACCCCTCCAGGCCATGTCCGGATTCACAGGAGCTATGATATAATGACACACGTTGGACAGAGTGGTGATTGTGTCATTAGAGCAGCTGTCAATGCTGCACTGCTGTGTGATTTTCTTCCTTTCCTTATTCCCCTTAATATTATAGAGAAATGTCACTTCTCTGGAAATTACACCACTAAAAACCATTAAAGATCACTTAGAACTTTTAAACTTTTTTCCTAATTTGATACTCTGTTTGCTTTTAAATTTATTGAAAATATTTATTAACTGGCATCATGATCCAGTTCACACAAGACAAAGCCGGGACAAACATTGCTAATGAAGATTAGAATCAGAAACATGGTTCCTATTCTCTCTATGCTTTCTACCAGGTGTGAAAGGCGGGGCTTATAGCAATGATTGACAGCGCGTCAAGATGGAGGCACCCAGCTGCAGAATAGAAAGATGTAGATTTCTATATCAAATATCATTTTTTCTTGTCTTCCAAATACATGTTTATTAAAGGAATACTCCAAGAATCAGAACTACCACAGTGTGCAGTAGTAGTTGTGCTACCAGGACTGCCATGGCACCCCACCACCTCTTGTAACTAGTCAAACCATTATAGAACTATTGGACCTTTTAGCGGGGGTCCAGTTGGGGCCGCTTGAGCTAAGCCTTGCAGTCTTTATATAACAATAAACTTACCACAATGGTGTCCGTTTAGATCATCATCGTTAAAGTGTCACAAAGGTTTTACCCACTAAATAGTGAGTTGATCATGAAAAAGCAAGATGTAGGTTAAAATGGACAAGATGTGTCTGTTGTGATTTGTAAAATGTTTAAATCCAACATTTTGTCCTAAACACCAAACTAAAGAGAATTATAGAATTTATTTGGGTTCAAGATATATCCGTCCCACACTCTCCGTGACTGCCGGCTTCTTACAGACAGCGTAATAAGTGTGTGCACATCTAATGAGTCAAACTGTTACCAGTAATTCGTTTTCTGAGATTGTTTAGCTATTTCTATTAACCTTTACTAATAGTCTCTTTCAGGGCGCAAAAATATCATTAAATGTGGAGAATCTGCTTTCAGTCACTAATTCCACACTTACTGTAACATCCGGTCAGCCCGCCCCACCACAAACAAAATGTGCGCCTTGTGTTGGCGAGATTTCTGTGTCTGGGGAAACACAACTGAAAGGGGTCTAATGAGCAGCTGAGCATTTTCAAGGCGGATTATAATCCAGGATTTTAAATCCGTAAAAGAGCTTTCAATGTGTCTAAATCTGCAGCCTGTGGACATCTTGTGTTTATCACTGTGCCATGCAGGAATCACTGAACAGGGGGGCAAAATCAAAGTGTGTTTAATGGGTGTCCAGAACCCATAACGCTGTTTGATAATATTCCATCAGGATTCATGTGAATCTCTTGGGACTAATCCTAAAAGGGCAATCGGGATTCCCACTACTCTGCATAGTCAGTGAGTGACATCATAATGAGGTCATTATAACTGTGAAATATTCCGTCATGATTCCCTTTTATTCCAGAAATTGTGTCCTAAGTGGTTAATTCAATGTCCAGTACTTGCTAAACCCTCTCTCTGACAGAAGGAATAAAACAGATAGCATGGTTCCAAGTTAGGATTGTGAGATCCTCCACCATTTAATGCAAAATTATCACTTCTTCGTGCTGACTGTACATGAAAAGTTCTGCCCGAGCTGAGTGCAGAAAAAGATCAGTTCATTAATCGAAGATGGAATGTGGCAGGAATTTCCATTATTAGTGAATGCATTTCTTTCGCTGTCGGCTGTCTTCTGAGCCAAGTAGATACAGGACTGTGCCTTGTAAAATTAATGAATTACAAATCGATGGTTGAAATGTTATTCTGTATAATATTTTAATTTAACTCTGAAAGTCAGTATTGGACTAGTAATACGGACTATCCCGCTGATTCTGTTCTCGTACAGTTCTATGGTTGAGGTTGCCGTGACACTCTTCCTTTAAAACCAGAGTAATCTGAATGTACCTTTCCTGGTTAAATACTTTATTATTATCTCCACTTGTGAACCACTATGTTTTCGGCTGCCCCACTACTGAATAATCTTGTTAACGTTGTAAAGCGCTACAGAATATGTTGGTGCTATTTAAATGCCAGTATTGCTAATGGTTATTGTTATAAACCACCGACACTGTCCAGTGTTCAGTATACATGGAATAAAGACTATAAGAAACCTTCAGATTTTGGAGGTACATAATGTAAACCTACACGTAGGGTATACGTTTATTTGTACCAGAAGCACCTTGTACAAAGCTCTCAGGGTGGGTCTTTTTTTTGCCAATAGCATCTGTCACCAGGATACAACAGGGATTTAAGAGATGTTGTGACTCTCGGTATTTGATGTGCTACATAGTGAATTCTAAGCAGCTTGTAAATTGCAATCGCCTGAGCCTTTTGGTCTGTTAAAGCCCTCACCCTGACGGCTGAGTTTCCTCGTACAGTAGTATGTTGAACAATCGGATATGGATGTTCTTTTTTTATTTTTTTATTAATCTCCTGGGGTACACACAGACACCTTTATATTTGTGATGTATAATTAGTTGGTTTTGTAAAAAATGGGCATCTCCTGCAGACTGTCCCACTTCAAGGGTTCAAACCTTTGCCAGGAGAATGTGTGTCTTAGAAAGATATAACAGAACCAGTGCACCCTCAGCCTCATCCTCTTCTCATTGAGATTCAGCTCTATACGAACCTTCACAAAATGCTGCTTATCCATGCATATTGGCCAAATAGGGACGCTGGAGAGGCATGCTGCTGACCCGTACCATACATTTCATATGGGAACGTACCATACATTTCACATCGGTGGCATGCTGCTGATCCGTACCATACATTTCACATGGGAGGCATTCAGCTGATCTATACCATACATTTCACATTCTGTATTCCTGTATGCTTTCAGGGATGGTGGGGGGGAGGGGGGATAGCATTGGAATTAAAGGATATGGGTTAGTGGAAGTGTAGGATTATGGCTAGGGTTGCGTTGAAAGGAGTAAAGGTTACAAGTTAGTGGAAGTGTATGATTAAGGCTAGGGTAATATTGGAAGGAGTAAGGCATAGGGGTTAGTGGAAGTGTAGGATTATGGCTAGGGGAGCGGTGGAGGGAATAAAGGTTATGAGTTAGTGGAAGTGTAGGATTATGGCTAGGGTAGCATTGGAAGGAGTAAAGGTTATGAGTTAGTGGAAGTGTATGATTATTACTAGGGTAGCGTTGGAAGGAATAAAGGTTACGAGTTAGTGGAAGTGTACGATTATGACTAGGATAGCATTGGAAGGAATAAAGGTGGAAGGTTAGTGGAAGTGTTGGATTATGGCTAGGATAGCATTGGAGGGAGTAAAGGTTACGAGTTAGTCGAAGTGTAGGATTATGGTTGGGTAGCATTGGAAGGTGTAAAGGTTACGAGTTAGTGGAAGTGTACGATTATGACTAGGATAGCATTGGAAGGAATAAAGGTGGAAGGTTACGAGTTAGTGGAAGTGTAGGATTATGGCTAGGGTAGTATTGGAAGGAGTAAAGGTTACGAGTTAGTGGAAGTGTAGGATTATGGCTAGGGTAGCGTTGGAAGGAGTAAAGGTTAGGGGTTAATGGAGCACTATAGGGACATGAACACAAACATGTATTCCTGACCCTATAGGGTTAAAACCACCATCTAGCCACCCTGGTCCCCTCATGCCTCCCTAAAAATAGTGAAATCTTACTTGTATTCAAGCATGAACCTGTAACTCTGCATGCTGTTTGCCTCAGAGAAAACACGCTGTCTGCTGACATCAGAATTGATGGCCTCATCCAATCACAATGCTTCCCTATAGGATGGGCTGAGACTGACAAAGATGCAGATCAGGGGCAGAGCCAGCATGATTCAAACACAGCCCTAGCCAATCAGCATCTCCTCATAGAGATGAACTGAATCAATGAATCTCTATGAGGAAAGTTCAGTGTCTGCATGCAGAGGGTAGAGACACTGAATGTTTGGATGCATTTTAGGCAGCCATGACCCAGGAAGGATCTCTAACAGCCATCTCAGGAATGGCCAGTGAAGTTATCACTATTCTGTAATGTAAACACTGCATTTTCTCTGAAAAGACAGTATGAAGGATTTTCCAGTAACCGTCCGGTTATTTCCCCTCCCTGCTACCTAATTCCCTTGTTTATTCTTTTATATTTTGTTGTTCGGTAAATCATTTGTTTTACCGAATGGAGACCACCCTGGGTACTAATTAGAACGCACGTGGTGAGAATGGACGGCGGCCATCTTGTCTCCCGTACGCAGCCAACGGGATTTGGTCGCCAAGGTCCTGGAACTGTTTTGGGCAAGGCACTCGCATGAACTCTGCCGATACGGTAGACAAACGGCATTCGCGAGTTTCAATCATGCGAACAAGAGGAGCGTTCTACACGAATCAGCTTTACTCCATCTATGGCAGTTTTTGTACAAATCCATGCGAACGGAGACCGGCTCTTGCTACCAATTCTATGGAACTCTTTTTTGGATTCACCCTCGTGGCAGACCTGTCAAACTTCCACACAGTGCCGTTCGAAACCTACCGTACGGATTTGTCTGAATTTTTAATATGTTACTCCCATCAATCCCATTTTTGTGGGGTTTTTATGTCTGCTTATGATATTTCTGGAAAATGGGAAATTGTAAGATTTTTCGGGCCAGCAGATAATTGAGTTTAGTATGTTTCCAAAACTCAATTATCTTGCTGGCCAAGAGGAGGGGTTTGATGCTTTATAAATTGAATGCCTTTGCCTGCCATTAAACCAGTCTTGTTCCAGCATTAAGCTTTAGCTCATGCGTAGATTATTATGCGATACCAGCGATATTTTACCCTGTGGATTATTGGCGATATTATTTTATGGGAATAAGGGAATGACAGACGGTAACATGTATTCAGACTGTCACAGACAATGTTCACAGCAAAAACCCTGAAGGGAATGATTCTATTCACCAGAACAAATTCAATAAGCTGTAGTTGGTCTGGTGACTATAGTGTCCCTTTAAGAATTACCCTACTTAAGGGTTAAGGTTAGGGTAAGACCCGTCTCTCGCAATGTATGTGACATATTAAATTATTAAATAGAACGAGACTAAACTCAGGCCAGACAGAGGTTTTGAAAGTGCTGCAGTTCTAACAAGTACAAAGTATAAGATCGTGGGGGTCGCTAGACAAGGGATTTCAGGAATATTAAGGATGATCTCTGGAGTGTGTTAGCAGTAGCAGAACTCTGTGTGAAATGCCTGCACATTGATCTCTGTCATCATCTTGGAATCCAGATCGCTAGGATGACAAAAGATACATGTGAATGTAAAAGGGCACATTAAGCGGCTGTGTCCCCTCCATGTAATCTACCCTGTCAAGTGAGATGTTAATATATATACAGAGACAGAGAGGGGATTTTCTGTATGAAAAAGGTTAAACAGCCATCACAATCTTTATATATTAGTTTCACTCCGAGTCCTAACTTATAACCATTTGAAACTGTTCTTTTTCTGGCTCCTTTTTTCTAATTTACATGGAATTGGTGGTCAAGGTGGGCTGTGTCAGGATCGAGGCAGGGATCCAACACGCAGAGTGCTAACAAATATAAAGACGTATACCGGACCTTAGAGTGGCCGGACTAACGTCACACAAACAAAGAATGGTCAGGAACAAGCCGAGGTCGAGGGAACGAGAAGACAGGTAAGCGAAAGCCAAGCCGGGTACAAGGGTAGGAGAAAGTAGCAAAGTCAGAATACAAAGCCAAGTCAATAACCAAAATTAATCACAGAAATAGCACTGAGGGAACAGACAAGCTGGAACCACGACAGGGCAATGACTCACTGTAAGTGAGTACCTTTTATACCTTGGCTCTTTAAATGATGTCCACGCCCCCAAAACGTCCTGGTTTGAACTTTTCGGCGGGCCGTGACGTCATGATGTCGGCGAAGTTGTGCCACGTCATAAAAGGGGGCGGGGCTATCAGGGCCGGCGTCTAAACGGCCGAATTGGCTGAATAAGATGGGTGCCTGTGTGCCTCCCTGAGAATGGGCGTCCAGATGCCCAACCTCCTCTACAGTGGCTACAACAGGTACCATGACAGGCTGGATGTATCTGCCTGTCTAAGCACTATAACCCCTGCATGCAGATGTAGAGGTTATGGAGTCATTAAGCTGTGGTTGCCATACCCCATTTTAGATCAAACTAATTTTGTCAGGGCAGAAAATTGTATGTCCGCATTTATGGAAACCGTCTGACCCTCAAATCATACAGTCCCCAATTCTCTTGAGCGCTTCATGATCTCTGCTCTCACTGAGACATCTTGGGCAATTATGTCTCTAGGTGTGCCTCTTGGTGCTGTGGCTGACTTCCGCACTCTGAATGCAGAGGTTATCATGATTGGGCAGGGTTGTCCTTGATACCCATATTGCCTGTTAGATCCTTAATGAAGGTAAGTATCATCTCGTTAGGAACCTGTTCTGAGATGCCTCTCAGGCGCAGGTTTTTCTGTCTGTGGCGCGTTTCTAGGGTAGTCAATACTTGGGTCAGTTGTTGCACCTGGGAGGAAAGGCTATCCAGTTTGGTGTCTGTGGTTTGTATATGTTTATTTCTGGAGGCCTCTCTGCTCTTTGTTTTCTGTACCCTGTGACAAATCTCACCGACTTCAGCCTGAGTTGCTTGGAGGTCTTCCCTCCCGACCTTCCGGAGGTCGGAAAGCAGCCTCCTGATACCCCCCTTTTTTGAGGGTCTGACTCGGATTGGCAGGACACATCTCCCGAGCGGGGAGAAGTCAGCGGGTCTTCCTCCTCCTGTGAGGCAGCTGATAACTCCGGTGCCCCCTGATCCTCCGGCGCCATTTTGGACTGGTGTTGTGCTGCCGGCCTGTCAAAGGAAAGCCAAATATCTGTCTGCCGGGGAGCCTCTTGGTGGTAAGGCTTCCTATTCTTGCGCCCCACTGCCTCTGTAAGTGGGGGGTATCGATTTTATTGCTGTAGCTGCCGGTTTTTGCGGCTCTTTTCTCGGTTTTCCCATAGGCCCTAACGGAGCTCTGGGGAGACACATCTGCTTGCAAGCTCTGTAGGCTATGCCCCCTCAAACTAATTTTGACTTATTTCCCCAATGCAGCAACGACAGCTCTAAGCCATCTAATTTCTGAAGACACTGCCTGCTACTGGTTTTACAGCACATCAATCGGTTCCAGGTTCCTTTAAAATGATTGGCAAATCATGATCTATTGTTTTCAGGATTTATGGGTCACTTTTGGGTGTTTATCCTTTTAATAGGGATTTTTGCAAGTTATAAAAATAATATTTTTTTTTCCGATTTCATTATTTAAATCAAAATTAAGAACACTGGCTGCCAGGTCACTGAATAACTTAATAATGTCTGTTACATGATGAGCCCTACTCCTATAGTATGCATTAATGTTTCTACTGAAATTTATGGCTAGTGCTCATATTATTGTTGATTATGCTTTTTTTTTTTAAATATTTTGAACGTAGATGACAGGCTCCCTATTTGTATTGTTTTACCCTGTGCAAAGATGGTACCATATATTCTGTGACACACTCTCCTGCCATCCTAGTCATTACTCTCCTGGCTTTGTACAGTGGGCGCTCTCCGAGTTGTCCCCTTTCTCCCGTAACGTTCCTTAATCCCCGTTTGTCTGCCACAGACGAGCAGTTTATAAGGTCCTGCTGAAGTTCTTTTTTTCAGACATTAACAATGCAAACCTCCTTGAAGTACGTGGCATTTTTTTCCCATGTCCTCGCCAAGCAGAATGTCTCGTCTTCAGTAAGCAATAAGCTTGTATTGCTCTGTAAAGCAATTCATTTTCTCATTAAGCTAATCTGATTGCTGCTTTGTAGATTTACTTGGGCTCTTTGTAATAAGTTAAATTATGTCGCTGACACTTGTGATGCTTAACATCTCCCTTGTTTCCTCCTATTTCTGCATCGCAATCTTTTAAGCCATATTGGCTCAGGCCTTTCTTTCCACAGGGTTTACAGTGGTAAAAGTAAAAGCTGTAGCCTTGGCTTGAAAGCAATCTGTATGTAGTTTCTAATCTAGTGACTGCAAAGATGCTGTTAAAATAGATGAATCGCCCAGTCCAAACTTAAATTAGCAATTAAATAAAAAGAAACTGCCTTTAAACTGTGGGATCACTATAACAGTGGATGGAAAGTAAATGCTACAAGTTTTATTATATCCGCTACATTTAGCAACAAGAATTACATTTCTCTTTTCCCGATAGATGCCCGAATCTATATTCCTTTAATGCTACCGCTGTCCCTGATGACTGTAGATACCAAGT
>OW240916.1:322605812-322635052 GCA_933207985.1 Pelobates cultripes
CCCAATCCTTTACAAAGTATAAGATTCAGAATACTCACAAGATGCATTCTTGCAATATATGCAGGGTGCAGGGCTCGCTGGCCCATGAGCAGAGCATTCTATACGGCACTCTGGCCAAAGGATCAGCGTCTTTCCAGAAAAAAACGGTGCTCCCTTATATGTTGATACACTATGGACAAAAGTATAGGGACACATACCTGGTTCAGGTGTTTCAATCTGACCCATTGCCACATGTGTATAAAATCAAGCGCCTAGCCATGCAGTCTGCATTTACAAACATATGTGAAAATAATGGGACAAACTCAGTAAATTCATGCGTGTTACTGTGATAGGTAGTCAGTTTGTGAAATTTCATCCCTGCTAGATATTCTACTGTCAGCTGTAAATGGCATTATTGGAAAGTGGAAGCGTTTAGAAACTACATCAATTCTTAAAGACCACGTAAGGTCACAGAGCGGGGTCACCGAGTGCTAAAGCGTATGGTGCATAAAAGTTGCCAACGCTTTGCTGATTCCATCGCTGAAAGGCTCCAAACTTCCACTGGTATTAATATCAGCACAAAAACTGCGGCAGGAGTTTCATGGAATGGGTTTCTATGGCCGAGCAGCTGCAAGCAAGCCTCACATCACCAAGAACAATGCCAAGCGTCGAACCGAGTGGTGTAAAGCACGCCACAACTGGACTCTAATGGCTTATTCAAGCTCACCTATCATTGTTAAAAATATATGTCTTTATGAGCCAGCAGCTTTAGGATTCTTAAAACACCCAGCCTCATTATCCTAGAACCGGTGCTGGCGTATAAACATAGACCCTTGTTTGAGTCCTGCACCAGTTAGTTTATTTAACCGGTCTGGTGTTAGCTGACTGAAAGCGTTAACGATATAAACTAGCGTTTGAAGGGGGGCTAGCAAGTCAGCACTCAGGATAATACTCTGTGATTGCGATGACTTCCATTTTCCATTAATACATTTGTTTCTGCAGCTACTGCCTTGTGAATGAGAATTAATAACTGTTTGCAGTGACTGGGCGGACTAGATTCGTAAATAAATTCTTTTTACTTATTTGAATAGTACCCTGGGGGAGAATAGCGATGGAGCTCGCACGTGTCTTATATAAATACTATATTAAAGTGCTGTGTCTGATATATCTGGTTCCATTGAAAGCTGCATGATTCTGCATTGGAAGCAAAGTACTAAATAGCATTCGGGGATGCGACGCTCAGTGTATTAAAAACAGTGCATTTTGCATCTGACATTTTCCAGAGCTGGAATATTATTTTGTGTTAATGTAAAATGTCAGTGTCTTGTATAAAGGAGATTGGCTCAGGATAATGTGTGTTTACTGTAGATTGCTCTTTGTATTCTCAGAGTTAGAATATCCTAGATTGGTCTTTATATCAGATGGATTCTGTCTCTCAGTATTTAGATAAAGTGATAACATACAGGAGCTGTAAATGACCTGGAATATAGTCAATGTTTCTTTATTCAGGACCCAGAGCACATTTGTGCTAATTATGAATTCAGATGTATTCTAGGCACAGTCTCTATACATGCCCTGGACAGAACCGAACCAAGGGCAGCTTCGTTTTGGGGTTTCGGGGTTTGTTTGGATGCAGACACGAATGGAGATAGAACGTTTATAAGTAATAGGATATATCTTATTATAGGCAGATCTTAGCCTGCAGTAATTGCAGCAGACTAAGCGTTTGTGCTTCACAGGTAATTTACACATTTTAATAAAACCCAGTTATCACTAGTTCTTATTTACTAGTCTTTATCTCCATAATGAACAGAATATGTAGAAACTCTCCCGGTGACTGGTGTAAGCATTCATCTTGGACTATTCTACAAAATACACAATCGTTTTAAGATCGGTTCAGTGATGTTTCTAGATGAATCAGTCCAATAAATAAGTGAACCATTTTACTTTATTTATTTTATACTTTGGCTCAAAATGTATATCTGCCTTCCGCATCAGTATGATGTATTTCCCACTGGATGATTTGTAGACACCCTGCCAATGCTGTCGGATATAATTTCTGTTTATTGTCCCTTTACACTAAAAGTAAAATTCTCCAAACCGCGCCGTATACACCACATCACGTGTGCTATTATTCAATAATAAAAGGCTACGGTGTCTCTGTTAGTGAAAACCCTCCCGGTACAGTCAGTAAACAGCGTCCCTGTATTCCTGGAACGATTTAACCCTTTATAGTTACAGAGGCAGAAAAGGGCCAACTAAGCCATTTAACCTGCCCATTCTCTTCAATAAATATCTCTAATTACTTCATTTATCGATGCACGTCTCCAGACAGTTTGCCAGCCATTAGGTTCCATCATTTTATTGTCCTTTGCTCACACGCATGTCATGTCACTTGTGTGTTTTTGGACATATGTGTTTATAGACGGTAGGATAATTGCTGGGTAACAAGATAGTAATGTACCAGGCTCACCGAGAAGCTGAGAGATTAGATCTCAGTGATATCACTAATTAACCTTCAACATGTAATTCGAGCGACTGATGTATTCGTAGGAATGTGGGTCCTGAACACCTGCCGTATGATCTGCTGATTGTGGAAACAACCATTAAACATTTATATACTTGCCTGAGAAATGTGTATCTCGAATATTAACGCTTTCTCTTCCAATGGATAGTCTAGACAAAGATAACATATTATTCAATTAGTAATTTTATTCTACTTCCTGTTCACTTTTTGTTTCAGGAAAAGAAGGGCCAAGAAATTCAGAAGGGTCCTGAAGTGGAAGTGGCCAAATTAGACAAACTGCTTTCGCTGGTGAGAGAACCGGACCCCACACCTGAGAAGTAAATCACACGAGAGCTCGGTAGCCCCATACCGAACCACATCAAATAACACGCATTCCCTTTAGGGAAAATACTTTCTGTTTCACATCAGTAGAAATAAATCATTTTATTTTCAATATGTATTTCTATGATATTTTATTAACGCAATGTGTGTGTTTATGTCTGTACATATGTATATTCATGTAGTTCCCTGTGTCAATGTGTACATGTGTAGTTACACGTGTTTTGGTGTGTGTATGTGTAGTTTCACGTGTGTGTGTGCATGCGTGTGCATGTGTAGTTTCATGTGTCTTGTGTTTTTGTATGTATATGTAGTTTCATGTGTCTTGTGGTTTTCTGTGTGTGTGTGTAGTTTCATGTGTTTGTGTTTTTTGTGTTTGTGTGGTTTTTATGAATCTGCGTGTTTTGCTAAACATGTGATCTTGTATGTTTACATGTTTTTCTGTGAGTCAGCACCTTTCTGTGGCGTTTGCATTGCTGAACAGGTCAGTCTCATTGCACCAGAACCACTACATTAAAATGTTAAAAACTATTGTTTTAAGAAAAATCTGCTTTTGGTTAGAGTAACTATTGCTGTGCTGGACCCGCCCATCAAGTTTAGAAAAATAAAGCATAAACACACTCTAGTCCCATGCTGAGATCCAAGTTCTCTCTCATTATGATCCTTTTCACTGACATCACTCCCCGTAGCTGCTGCCATTGGCTTTATGTTGCTAGTATCCTGTGAGTGCTGACGTCCCATTGACGCTGCCAGGGGTTATAACTCCATCAATATAGGGCTTAAACTCTGTATGTGTAGAGCTTTGGTACACATACAGACTGTACACATACAGACTGCAGGCACTATGGTTCCATCAAATCACTGAATAATAACTTAAAGGGACACTATAGTCACTAAAACAACTTGAGCTTAATTATTATTATGATATTTATAGAGCGCCGTCAAATTCCGCAGCGCTGTACAATGGGTGGACGAACAGACATGTAGTTGTAACCAGACAAGTTGGACACACAGGAACAGAGGGGTTGAGGGCCCTGCTCAATAAGCTTACATGCTAGAGGGAGTGGGGTAAAATGACACAAAAAGGTAAGGATAGTATTAGACTAATGACAGTTGCAGAAGAGGAATCAGTCAGGAGCTATTAACAGTTTAATTGATACGCTTTTATGAAGAAGTGGGTTTTTAACGATTTTTTTAAGGAGTGGAGACTGGGTGAGCATCTAACGGAGGAGGGAAGCGAGTTCCACAGGAACGGTGCAGCCCTCGAGAAATCTTGAAGGCGAGCATCAGAGGTGGGAGTACGGACAGAAGATAGACGTAAGTCTTCAGCAGATCGTAAGGGCCTAGACGGGACATACTTGTGTATAAGGGAGGATAGATAGGTGGGAGCAGCATTATGTAGTGATTTGAAAGCAAGAACCAGAATTTTAAATTGAGCTCTATATTTTATAGGAAGCCAATGTAGGGACTGACAGAAGGGTGAGGCATGGGAGGTGCGGGCGGACAGGAAGATGAGCCTCGCCGCCGCATTCATTATGGACTGTAACGGCGCAAGTTGGGAGCACGTAAGACCACTGAGAAGCGGATTACAGTAGTCAAGGCGAGAAAGGACAGTGGAATGGACCAACACCTTAGTCGCATCTGGCGTTAAGTAGGGGCGGATGCGTGCAATGTTTTTGAGATGGAAATGACAGGATTTGGCAATAGATTGAACATGAGGCTTGAAGGAGAGGTCGGAGACAAAGAGAACACCTAGGCAGCGAGTCTGCGTGGTGGAGCTGATGGTAGCACCGTTGACTTGGAGGGAGACAGAAAGAGGAGTAACAACACTTGAGGGAGGAAAGACCAGAATTTCAGTTTTGGTCAAGTTTAGTTTAAGGAAGTGGGCAGCCATTCAGTTAGAAACAGCAGAGAGGCAGTCAGAGACACTAGTCAAGAGGGACGGGGAGAGATCAGGAGAGGACAGGTAGATTTGCGTGTCATCTGCATAGAAATTATATTGTAAGCCAAAGGAGCTAATGAGTTTACCAAGGGAGGCAGTATAGATGGAGAACAGTAGGGGACCAAGGACTTAACCTTGGGGGACACCAACAGAGAGGAGTTGGGGAGAAGAAGCAGAGCCAGAGAATGAAACACTGAAAGAGCGCTGGGAGAGGTAGGATGAGCACCAGGAGAGAGCAATATCTTGTAGACCGATATTGCGGAGGATGAGAAGAAGCTGTTGATCAACAGTGTCAAAAGCCGCAGACAGGTCAAGGAGAATTAGGATAGAGTAGTGACCACGAGATTTTGCAGCGAGTAGATCATTGGATACTTTGGTCAGTGCCGTTTCCACAGAGTGCTTAGCGCGGAAACCAGACTGAAGCCGGTCTAGCAGAGAGTTGGACTTAATTAAGCTGTTTCGGTGTATCGATCATCCCCCTGTAGTCTCACTGCTAAATTCTCTGCCATTTAGGAGTTAAGTCACTTTGTTAATGCAGCCCTAGGCACATCTCCCTGCAAGTGACTTCCACAACCTTACTAAACATTTCCTGTAAAGAGTCATCTAATGTGTACACTACCTTTATTGCAAATTCTGTTTAATTTAGAAATTATTATCTCCTGCTCTGGAAATTATCAGAACCACAGCAGGGCCGGATTAACATAGGGGCTGATGGAGCTGCAGCTCCAGGCCCAGGCCCATGGAATAGGCACATTTAAAAAAAAATTTAAAAAAAGTTTTTGTTTTTTTTTACACCCTACTCTTAGGTTTGCCACCTGACTGGTATTTTACTGGCACAGCCGGTATTTAAAGCTGCCTGGTCGTGCCGGTATTGCAGTAATACCGGCAATACAAATGCAGGTATTTTTCTCAGAATAAATGGAGATTACACTGCAATACCAGCACCAGCCAGTAGGGGTCACTGTGTTTGGAGAGAGGCAGGGATAGGAAGTTACAGCATATCCCTGCCTCTCTCTACTACTTACTGATCCGTGGGGGAGCAGCAACACAGCACAGAGTCCAGACAGCCGCTCTACAGCTCAGGTAAGTGAGGAATGGGGGGAAAGGCAGCAGGGACACATGGGGACACTGAGACACTAGGGGACACATATATGGACACTGAGACACTAGGAGACACATGGGGACACAGACACTAGGGGACACAGACACTGGGACACATGGGGACATGGACACTGGGAGACCTGGAAACACTGAGACACTTGGGGACACATGGGGATGCCGAGACACATGGGGATGCTGTGAGACATAGGGACATTGGTTGGGAGACACTGAGACACTTGGGGACACTGAGACACTAGGGGACACTGAGACACATGGGATGCTGTGAGACATAGGGACATTGGGAGACACTGAGACATTGGGACATTTCTATGTCCCCGTTTCTCCCAGCGTCCCCATATACCCCATCCAGTGTCGCTAGTTTCTCAGTGTCTCCAATTCTCCCAGTGTCTGTGTCCCATGTCTCTCAGTGTGCCTAGTGTCCCCATGTGTCCCAGTGTCCCTATATGTCCCAGTGTCCCCATGTCTATGTCCACAACTGTCCCCAAGTCTCCCAGTGTCCCCATGTCTCTGTGTCCCTAGTGTCCCCAAATTGTTCAGTGTCCCCATGTCTCCCAATGTCTGTGTTCCTAGTGTCTCAGTGTGCCTGTCTCCCAGTGTCCCTATATGTCCCAGTGTCCCCATGTCTATGTCCACAACTGTCCCCATGTTTCCCAGTGTCCCCAAGTGTCTGTCTCCCAGCCAGTGTCCCCATGTCTCCCAGTGTCCCCTGGTCTCCCAGTGTCTGTGTTCCCATGTCTCTGTGTCCCTATTGTCTTAGTGTCCCCAAATGTTTCAGTGTCCCCATGTCTCCCATTGTCTGTGTCCCTAGTGTCTCAGTGTCCCCATTTCTCCCAGTTTCCCTAAATGACTCAGTGTCCCCATGTCTCCCAGTGTCCCCGGGTCTCTGTGTCCCCATGTCCTTGTGTCCCTATGTCTCACTGTGTCCCCAGTATCCTAGTGACATGGGGACATACTGAGACATTGGGACACTGGGCAACATGGGGACACTGACACTGTGATACATAGGGACACTGAGACACTGGGTGACTTGCGAGACTGAGACACTGGGAGCAATCCATCTATACAGCAGAATCAAACTGTGAGTAGTTTGTTGGTGATTTTACAGAATTTTCTCTGATGTCACTTCTTGTGATTATACAAATGATTAAGGCTGGTATTTTTTTTCCAAGAAAGGTGGCAACCCTAACTACTCTTCACATACTCTTGCTTAAAGGAGCACTATAGGCTCAGGAACACAATCATGTATATCTGACCCTATTATGTTAAAACCACCACCCTGGCCCCTTCTTGCCTCCCTAAGTATAGTAAAATACAACTTGTATTCAAGTCTGCAGCTGCTGGCTCTGCCTCTGAATTGACTGTCTGCTGACATCATCAGAAGTGGTGGTCTGAGCAAATTACAATACTTCCCCATAGGATTGGCTGAGACTGTCAACTAGGCAAATCAGGGGCAGAGCCAGCACAAGTCCAACATAGCCCTGGCCAATCAGCATCTCCTCATAAAGATACATTGAATCAATGAATCTCTATGAGGAAAGTTCAGTGTCTGCATGCATAGGGTGGAGACACTGAATGGCAGTGCTGCACACTAGGCAGTACTGCCCCAGGAAGCACCTCTAGCAGCCATCTAAGGAGTGGCCAGTGGAGTTATTTTCTCTGAAAAGACAGTGTTTACTGCAAAAGGCCTGAATGGAATGATTCTACTTACCAGAACAAATACAATAAGGGGGGCGGAGCCTGGCACTGAACCGGACCGGACCGGACCATTTCTCCCAGCTCCAAGGAACAAATATACAATCCAAAGGATATCTCGATAACAAGCCCCCATCCGACCCTGCAAACACCAGATACAACCTGGGGACACCCCGCTGAACCCACAGATGCCCTTCCAGTACTCCCCGAAGCACCTAAAGGTAAAACGCAAAACCGGGGCCTACCTCAAGCCCTCATACCGCGACCTCGAGTATCTCTGGGGCGGGGACCTTGAGGGAAACGCAGCAGAGCTGTGGCCAACACAAACGGCACCTGCCAACATGTCTATGGGGCGCAGAAACCAGAAATCCACACCCTGTAATGCACCAGAACAAAGGGACATCGGAGCTGTGCTCCAGCGGCACACCTCAACCAAGATGGCGGCCGCCGAATACCCACCTTCACCAGGGTCTCCCCACACAGCTGCTCCTGCAACATCCCAGCTACAGAGTCCAGCGGAAGACACACAGCAACAGCCCACAGCATCAGCTGGTAACACTGAGCCTGCAACCAAACAAGACCTCCAAATCCTATACACCATGTTACAGGACATTCAAGGCCTACTTGCTGCTGACCTGCCCATCCTAAAATCCTCCCTGCAACAACTCACAGGCAGACTGGAGGCAACTGAAGCAGATGTTAAAGTGCTCCGCCAAGACACCTCCACCATGCAGGCATCTATAATCCAACTACAGGCAGCCCATCAGGCTCTATCACTGCAGGTGGCAGCGCAGGAGGACAGGTACCGCAGCAACCATGTTAAGATAAGGGGCATCCCAGCAGCCGTCCCTCAGGAGGAGCTGCCACACTACGTGAGAAGGCTACTAGCCACAGTGTTGCCACCCACCACTGCAAAAAAAATAAACATCGCTGGGATGTATCGCCTTCCGACGCCCACCACTACCACTGCCACAGCTTCAGGCGACGTCATACTCCGCTGCGCACTACCTCAAGACAAGGGGCAAATAATGACAGCGGTAAGGAACAAGACCCCGCTCACATTTGAGGACTCACAATTGTCCTTTTACCAGGACTTATCCAAAGCCACCTTGCAGTGGCGAAAATCCCTGAACCCTGTCACCACCCGACTACGGGCTGCAGGAGTGCCCTACAGGTGGGGACCCCCACGATCCCTCCTTGTCACACACAAGGGGACCACACGAAAACTAACCACAGGGACTGATATCCCAGCGTTCCTCGCAGCTCTGGATATGCAGGAGGCGACGGGGGGCCCCATCGGACTCAAATCGCACCCACGGATGGGACCCATCCAATGTGACACCATTTGTGCCAAGATCTGCAGCCGACGGCCCGCCGGACACCTGACTGGAAGGGACGCTTTCAGCCCCGACCCAAACCCACTGGAGGGACTCGTTTAACCAACAGCTCTAGGCTGCACAGTTGCAGAATTACAAAGTTTTACTGCTATGATTTTGTTCACATATTTTTACCGTATTTTTTTTTTGTATACTTTTGTTTATCAATGCAACACCACCCACACGAAGCCACGATCTTTGACCTTGGTCACCCAGGAATAGGGAGATCAGGCCCACCATAACACAACCAGGCATTTATGACGCAATGCCATCTATGGCCCTAGTCCGGTTCTATACACATGCTCAGTCACGTATCGCCAACACCCCCGCTACCCCCTTGGTCAGGGGCAACACCTTCACGGAGATGTTAGCCATGCACAAAGGCAGTCATCTCCCCCCTCCCCTTTTAACGAGGAGGGCAGCACTCACACCACTAACTCCCTAACACAGAATCAGCAAGATCTAACTCAAGACCAGTACCTGGTCCCAAGCCTGCTGTCACATAAAATCAGGCCTACTAACGGTGGTTCCACCCCTCACTACCTGCCATAGCATGGTATACCGCTCTACTCGCTACACTCATATATAGCTGCCGGTATTTGCCATGATCTTTACCTATAAGCAATTACGTCTTGAATACATGTCTATCTGTATGTATATAGATCCCCTACCCACCGGCAAGCTGTGAACAGCGCATCGTTTCAATACTCAGAATGAATCTTTGAACCTCGTAATCATAGCCAGTGCGTAGCCTATGGTAGTATCCTCTCCACTCTTTTCCCACCTCAAGCGCTGAATACTACTTATCATTGATGTTTTCCTTCCCCTTAAAAAAAAAATTAAAAAATGCAGCAATCTCAACATGTATAGTAATACTCCTTGTAACATTTTGTACTGCTCTTTATTGACATGTTTATGTTTCCTATGTACTTAACAATGCACTACCAAAATAAAGAATTTAAAAAAAAAAAAATACAATAAGCTGTATTTGTTCTGGTGACTATAGTGTCCCTTTAAGTTTGGAAGCTTAAGAGAGATGTATGGGAACAAAACTTGTGTGGACTGGCTGACAATAAAATTAGTTTAGGTAATGCAGACTTTGGTCTCTCTAACACTGTGGCATGTTCCCTTTCTTCTACACTCACTACATACAGCTTTTCTCTGTCTCAGACCATATACCAGGAACTTCTGCCTGCTAGTAAGAAGGCAAGGAGACAAGTGGACCAGCGAGTGCTAGGGGACAGTCCTTAGAAAGCATGGAGTGAGCGCATCATTAGATGCATTTATGTCAAGCTCATGGTGCTGCCTTTATAGTATGCCCTTAGTTGGACAGCCTGCAAGATTGGCAGGCAGCCTGACATGCATTCATGCCAGGCTGTCCTTCAAATTCTTTGGACAGACATGCCCCTTTTTGGGCATGTTCTCCCCTTTTTGGCAGGTCTTGTCACGTGATTCGCGCCAGTGGCACACCCTTTTACCCTGCACATTGACTTCCTGCTTCACTGGACATTGCTGTTAGGGGTTATGGATTTACTTGAAAGATTAAATCATAAATTAGAGAGAGATTAGCACAGAGTATGTGTTTTCTTATAGCTGCATCCTATGAGCTTCCTTCCAGCACCTTCTCCATCAGATACATGACGCTTGGGAGGTAGGAGTGTTTTAGTGTTTTTGGTCGATAAGATTCTATAATTAGGCCCATCATATTTGTCAGCACCAGGCCCAGTGTGCTCTTAATCCGGCCCTGGACCACAGAATTTGACAAAAAACAAAAAGTGTTCTGTGTAGAGGCGCTTTATAGTATTGAATATTTAAAGTTAGCAGTTACCACGAAGTGTGAGTATCTCATTCACAGCACATGCAATGTATGTGAATATAAGTGATATGAGTGGAAACCAATTACCACCAGTGACAATAGTGGAGCGCTAGAAAACGTCACTTACATAATCGAGATGCAGCAATATGCTAGATAAATAAGAGAAACACAATATAGTGTAGTATAGTATAGCGTAGTATAATTAATATACACTCACATGGAATAGAGCCACATAAGGACAGGCTCAGATCTCACGAGTAGATGTGTTCTAAGGGGACACAGGCCCTCTTCAGTCTTTATCCGTATTGACTCAATGGCAGATATAAAACAAAAAACAAAGCAGCTACTGGTGAAGTACGGTTGAAAATGTGAGAATGGCTAAAGGTAAGTATAGATCTTGCTCACTTGATTAAGAGCCAATTGGACCGGGCTCTGGCATATGCAGCTTGTGTGTCTCTGAAAGGGGGACACTGCCCTTCTTTAATCCAGGAAGCAGTGGGAGTGTAATAGCACAGACTTGAAGTAAAAGATATTACATTTATTAAACAAAAGGTTACACATATATCAAATATACAAAATAAAAATCTAAAGTGCTCCAATCCTGCTGAGACGCGTTTCGCCACGTCTTGTGGCTTTCTCAATCGGTATTTGCTTCCTTTCTTTACCCGTCTTTTAAATCCTTGAGTCTTTCCTCATAGGTCACTTCATCCAAGATCCGTCCAATCATAGGTGTTCTACCTGGGAGGTGTGTGTATAACAGCTGTCTTCAATCTGTATATAATGTCGGGGGAAGTGATGCGATAGTTATTTGCGTCACTTCTGTCATATTTCCTTCGCCATCTTGTTTGAGGGTATATTCAGGGAAAGTTCAGTGTAGATCCAAGAACCGGAAGTGACGTATCCTTTCAAAAGTCACGTCACTTCCTGGTTACGGTCTACTGATGGCGTCCATAGTAATCACAAAGTCCAACATAGATCTAGAAAATGTGGGGCTGAAAGTATAGTATCATCAGCCCCCAGAAAGAACATAATCAGTGAGAGATCCAAACTAAAGAGTCATTTATAATTAAAAACAGTATATAAAAACATGGAAAACTTTGAACACGATAAAATCCTAAATAATAATAGAACAAACACTGTGAGCCAGAAATTTATTGTTAATATTATCATTATTATTTAAATCTAGAACAAACACTCCGAGCCAGACATTTATTATTATTATTATTATTATTATTTAAATCTAGAACAAACACTCCGAGCCAGACATTTATTATTATTATTATTATTATTATTATTATTATTATTATTATTATTATTTAAATCTAGAACAAACACTCCGAGCCAGACATTTATTATTATTATTATTATTATTATTATTATTTAAATCTAGAACAAACACTCCGAGCCAGACATTTATTATTATTATTATTATTATTTCAATCTAAAACAAACACTCAGAGACAGAAATGTATTATTATTATTTGAACCTAGAACAAAGAGTCAGAGCCAGACATTTATTATTAATTGAATCTATAACAAACACGCCAAGACAGAAATGTATTATTATTATAATAATCTAGAACAAATAGTCAGAGCCAGACATTTATTATTAATTGAATCTAGAACAAACACTCAGAGCCAGACGTTTATTATTATTATTTAAATCTAGAACAAACAGTCCAAGACAGACATTGTTTGTTCTAGATTCAATTAATAATAATAAATGTCTGGCTCGGAGTGTTTGTTCTAGACTTAAATAATAATAATAATAAATGTCTGGCTCGGAGTGTTTTTTTATAGATTCAATTAATAATACATTTCTGGCTCAGAGTGTTTGTTCTAGATTATAATAATAATAAAAAAATGTCTGGCTCGGAGTGTTTGTTCTAGATTCAATTAAGTTCTAGACAAACACTCCGAGCCAGACATTTATTATTATTATTTGAATTTAGAACAAACACTCAGAGCCAGACATTTATTATTATTAATTGAATCTAGAACAAACACTCCGATCCAGACATTTATTTACAGCGAAATGTTGTGGAACAAATACTAAGATGTAAATTAAGTTTGAAGTAGCAAAACTCTAACTAGAGCTGATTTGTATTTTCTTTTCCTGCTACATTTTGTATTCACTAGTCGAGTTTAGTGCCTTGTAGACAGCTATAACGTGACAGAGGAGATGATCAATATATAGGAGTTTTGCTTAGAGCAGGTCTATAAGAACAAACCCTCTCAATTCTAACCTCTAACGCAGCACCTGCCCTCTGAAATCTGATTTCAAACTAATTCCTTTCAGATCTGATGGGACTTGTTACAGTTTCTGGTTCACGAAATAATTTTATCTGAGTTGTGAAATTGTACACATTACCCGTCTCCAGCATTGCATGCGCTCTCCTATCTCCTGTAAGTAGGGCACTCACCAACTCATGTATTATTTGCTTAGTTACTAAGAGGTGTAAACATTGGAGCAATGCAACTTTCAGTCATGTCTGAGTGAAGAGAGGGGCAGGCAGCTTGGGCAATGTGTTTTACCCTATGAAGTCTTCTCTTCTCAGTCTATCTGGCACATTGGCATATTTTACAACAGGATCATGAATTAGCTACAATTTATAAACCGAAATGTGTATAGAGGGGCGCTCAGGATTTGAAACAAAATGTAATTATTAATTATATAGAAAAAGAGAACACTAATTTAACTAACCAAATGATTCAGTCCAAAAAGGTTTTTACTATTGTGGAGATTGCAGAGGCTGTAAAATTAGAACAGATACAATTAAAAATAAAGAATTCTTCCTTGCTCATAAAACAAATCAAAAATATACTATCAATTCATTTTTGACATGCAGTTCCAAAAATTTCATCTATGTTCCCGTATGTCCATGTGACCTTCAGTATAAACATTAAGGCAGCTGAAGGTCAGAATACGAGAATGTCTATATACTATAAGTAGAGGTAACTGCAATCATAGTGTTTCTCAACATTTCTTGGACTACCACAACAAAGACCCAAGCCAATTGACCTTTTTCGGTATTCAACATGTTAAGGCTCATTGGAGGGGGGCAGTGTGTTCTCTAATCTCAGCAAAAGCGAGCTGAAATTGATTTTTTATTTAGACACACTGTCTATATATCGATATGGAACTTAGTGTTTTAATTTGATGTCTTATTTTATGTTTCTATTTTTATTGATATACATAACTGTATTTATAAACACTTTTTAATGTCTTTTAAATATTTACTGATAATATTTGTATTTATTTTTTCAGTTTCCCCATTGTTTTACAAGAATGTTCATATAACACGGTAATAATGTTATTACAATGATCTTATTAAAGTTACTAATGACCTAATTGCAGCAAAATCAAAAGGCCACTACTCCATACTAATTCTTCTTGACCAGGGCCGGACTGGGAATAAAAAGCATCAATGGAAATGTTTACACCAGCCCTAACATTAATTGTGCCAACTGTGACAGATATACAGGTGGAAAAACACAAAAGATTGAAAATTATTTACCCAACGTTTCATCTCCATAACCTTGAATAGTCCAGTAATGGGAATGAAACATTGACTGATTGCTGCTGAATGTCTGATTTAAATGAATCTTATTTTGTTTAGTCCTCAGTCCTATGAGTGCACCCCCAACTCTTTTCCGCAGTGTCTGATGTCAATTCTGTGCATAAAATGTGTCTGTCTGCATGCACTTCACGCTAACAATAAACACGAAAATCTTCCCCCTGCAGGCAGAGCATCTAGCTCTACCCTCCTTCATGCCTCCCTCCATGCAACATTTGTATTTTTTTTTTCTTCTTTTTTTTTTTTTTAAACCCTCCCCTCTCATTACCAGCCTTCACTGGACTGCGGCTCTAGTGACATCGGAAGAGCAGCCCTGGGAGCTTGTCTGGCCACCAGGTGTTAAAAACCTTGTATTTATTCATTTTTTTTACAGATGTTACTATGAATTGAGAGGGGTGACCTTCTCTACAGTTGCCAATAAGTCATATTACATCGTAAAGGTTCCCCCTTTAGAGTGTTATCGTAACCCTTTAAACTATAATAAATAAAATAAATTTAAGCTGTGTATATTAAATACATTGTCCTTATTGGTAAGTTACTAACAGCCCGTCCTGGCCATACCCAGTCATGCTCCTAAAATGAAAGTGAACTCTTTGTCCATTTGAAATATTGGGAGGTGTGGGGCATTAAGCTCATCCTGGCCAGAGCACTGCAAAAGCACTGTGTTCATGTACTAACCTGAATGGGCCTCTTCAGGCAGCCTTGCCACCTTTAAAGTTAGGACCACATGTCTCCACTCCACCCAGTTGTTTAGGGTGCTGCCACCTCGTTGAGTGTGATTTCAGTCACTCATTGTCAGGAATCCCTACATATCCTACATGCAAGGCAAGTAAAAACTAAGCTGGGTCAAGGATAACAGAGGACTAAAAACAAACTAACAAACGAAAATAAGCTGAGGTCAAGACCATAAAAGGTACCACAACAAGGTGGGGGGGGTAAATATGTGAGGCAGACTATGCTATTTATGCTACGCCAAAATGTCCATCTGTTCCATCTGTGTGCACGTTGTTGCCTGTGTCATTAGAGTAACAAACATGCTGGAGAGAATACATTTTTACATACATCTGCGTCAGAATGGTGCAAGTTAGAGCTCTCGTACTGTTGGTAGTACAGGGGTAACCACAACCTCCAAAAGGTTCAGTAGACTGAGGAGTACCCTGCATTCTGTCAGAATTACCTGTAACCTCGTAAGAATGGATGCAGATCACCAGAATTCTAGCAGGTAACGTTATACTTAAAGGAACACTATAGGGTCAGAAACACAAACATGTATTCCTGACCCTATAGTGTTAAAACCACCATCTAGCCTCACTAAATATAGTAAAATCTTACTTGTGTTCAAGTCTGCAGCTCCTGGCTCTGCCCCTGTCTGCTTCAGACCTGCCCCTGTCTGCTGCTATCATCATAAGTGGTTGTCTGAGTCAATCACAATGCTTCCCCATAGGACTGGCTGAGACTGACAAAGAGGCAGATCGGGGCAGAGCCAGCATGATTCAAACACAGCCCTGGCCAATCAGCATCTCCTCATAGAGATTAATTGAATCAATGAATGTCTATAAGGAAAGTTCAGTGTCTGAATGCAGAGGGAGGAGATACTGAATGTTTGGATGCATTTTAGGCAGCCATGACCCAGGAAGGATCTCTAACAGCCATCTGAGGAGTGGCCAGTGAAGTTATCCCTAGGCTGTAATGTAAACACTGCATTTTCTCTGAAACAAACAGTGTTTACAGCAAAGAGCCTGAAGGTAATGATTCTACTCACCAGAACAAATTCAATAAGCTGTAGCTATTCTGGTGACTATAGTGTCCCTTTAAAGCCTCAAGTTAAAGTGTGTGTGTCTGTATATATTTATATGTATGTGTATCTGCTAGGGACTTTAATTCCCCACAGTAGGGCAATATACGAAGAGGGTTCCTACTTCAAAACTCAAGTCTGGCGTGGGTAGACATGAGCAACAGTCCTAATTTATGCCAATTCGGCGTCACGTCTCTTAATCATTTAAAATGTAAAAAGTGTGGCATTAACCTTATTTGTGAATTGTCCCTGGCCTGAAAGATATGTCATCTGTTGTCATGTTGGATTGATTTCCGAGCCATTGAACACGTCAGGATGGGATGCAAGCTGTTCATGTTTGGTGGCTGCAGAACCAGGAGCTCACATTGAATGATACCTGGATATAATTATCATACAATCTGGAAGGTCTTTGCAAGTTTAGGGTTTTCTGTATTTTGTTCGAAGTCTTGTTTTGATTTTGGATGTCTCCGCACTGTGTATTGTTTGCTTATTTTGTCTCTCGTATTGTCAAGCCAAGGAAAACCTTTCTCATCATGGTACCACATTGTTACTTGTTTAGATATAGTTAAAGTATACACCCCCAGAATGAGTTGGTGCAAAATGTATATGTAACCAAAGATGCCCTTACACAGCCTTGGTGGCGACAGCATATTATCTATAACCTGGGATGATGTAGGTAGAATTTGTGGATTCATTTAGTGTAACTTTATATAAACTGGTAGATAATGATCTTAGTAAATCCTGAGAGGTGTGGGGAAATTTGATGTCTCTCCCATTCTGTCATTATCCCAGATTTGGACATAGTTTATATTATGTATAGGATGAATGGAACAAAAGTAAAATCATGGACATTAATAATATCGTTGGTCCTATTTGATGCTATAACAGAGTCCAGTCTTAACTTTGGACCCTAAGGTAGCGAGTACAATCACAGTGTGAGTGCAGGCTGCTACCCAGTCTCGTGCTCAGTCTAAACAGACTCAGGTTTATTTTCAGGAGAAAAAGGCAGGTGATCTGTGCATTAATATTTGTGCCCCACTGAATAAAAACAAACAACGTGCACTTATCACTTGTCCCACAAGGTGGTAGCGCTGAGCACGGAAATAGACACCCATGCACTACCATGAACTAAGTCATACAGTGCAATGCAGCTTTACATTAGTAAACTAAATACTGACACTACACTCGTTAGAATGGGTTTTCCAGCCATCCTGTGTTCTCTTCGATCACTTCCAGAGTTCTGCCCACCGCATGGCCACTCGCGTATAACTGCAGGAATTCTAGTCTGAAGAAGCGAGCAAGACACGTTTACTGATCTGAGGATTTATTTAACAAATTTACTGTTACGTCCAATGTCTCGCTGTCTAAATAAGTCAGTTTGGAAGTAGAACTCTAACTGCCATGATGCTGTGTCAGGTTTTAGAATGTTCTGTAACAGTTGGTGATCTACCATTTTCCCACCCCTCATCTAAACACATTAAAGGATTACAGGCCTCCCAACAGTCCTGCTTTTGGTGGGACAGTCATGATTATGGGCTGCTGTCCTGCCCTCGTGCTTTAGTTCCCTGGTATCCCGCCACACATCATTAGATGCGACACTCACAGAGGATATTACGAGTGTTCCTAACTGGTTCTGTTTGTTTCCCATAATATTTTCTGGCGCAGTCAAGGTTTATCTGCATGATGTGTGGAGATGTAGTCTGCTCTTCTAATTCTGTGTGAAAGAGGAAGACGTATGAGGACGTGAATATAAGGACTTTCTGTGTCAGTTACTGCCCTTTAGAATAAGCTAAGGGAAACCTTTTTGGGACATATGGGGCAGTGTTCGAGAATCGGAGGATTTCGATCAATGTATATTTCTTACTGACCTGCGTAGTACAGACATACTGCTAGACCGTGAATAAGGATTAAAGGGGATAAATTAATGAGGAGCACTGTTAATTGGGGTGCCCCATTCTCGTTCCCCTGGGACTGGGGATTTATGTTAGACTCTCAGAATAACAATAGATTTAACATTTTCCTATTCATAGTTTGCTCGACGACCCGTATGATTTGCATTATAGGGGTCACGTACTCCTGTGTATTAATCAGAGGGATTTACGAGATCGATGGAAATTGTAGAACGCTGTCTTCGTAAATCATCGCACAGTCTGTGCACAGACAGCCTACCGTGGGGTTAGGGTATATCTGTGCGGTCCCCTCCCAGTGACTCCCAAGTGCTATTTACCATGAAGCTCAGTGTGATTATAGCTGTAACCATGTGATCTCTAAACTTGCTGTATCGGCGAACATTAAAACAGACGCTGCATCTTCCAGCTGGATGCACACTCCCCGCTGGGAGAAAGCTCTATTCTTATTAAACGGAGAATGAATGCTATTTATATTGTCATCTGAAAAAAAACCTGTCTTTTTATCGCTTGGAAATGCATTTATTCCAGGAAATGGCAGGATCACGATGAACTCAAACCTCCATCAAACCTCTTTAAATATATTTACTTTTAACAAAGACTAACGGCAATTGCTGAGCCTGACAGCTCCCAGCGAATGATGTGTTTATTACTTTATAATATGCTTTGAATGAAGTTCCCAAACAGCTGGGTGTACCCTGCTACCTTACACTTTCTCAAATAATAATAAAGTGAACATTTATGCACAACACACTCAACTTCAAGAATTTATTTAACGTTAACAAAATCTGCAGCAGAATATACTTACCTAAGAAGATGTACTTACCTGAAGTGTTCTTTTGCCAAGTCCAAGGTGCTCATGGTATCCCACAATCCCTTGCATGCAGCAGCCATATTTTAATCCTTTTTCCTGTAAAGCAATGGCTGACTATGGGCATAAAAAATAGATTCTGAAACCACTGCTTTTTGTGGTATCTGTTGGCCTTTAATTTCAAACCTGTTTTAAAGGGACACTGTAGGCACGGTCTCTGCTTCATCTCATTGAAGTTGTTTTAGTGTCAGGAGTTCCAGTCCATTAAACACTTTATATACGAGAGTTGCCAGCATACCATCCCCTCTGTGCTGTTTCATTTAATGAGGAAGCATTAGTCTGAGCTGCAATGGAGCTGTGATTGGCTGAGAGTGTTAGCTGACTGCTGTTAGCCTATCACAGCTCCCATTGCTGGTATGAATTGGTATGGCTAGAAGGAAGCGTATAATCTCTGCATTAGCCACACCTCCAGTAAGGGTGGGGCTGTGGGACACCGCCAGGGGACTCCAGGCTCTATAACCATTTCAATAAGATGAAATGGTTAAAATGCTTAACAATTTCACTTATACTCTTGCCTGTGCTTGTTCTTGGTTTAAAAGTGTTTTTTTAAATCTGGTATCCTGACCCTGGCTATTTTATTGACGGCATTACTTAGTTTACTATCTGTCCTTTGTGTATACCTCTATGGTCCTATAACATGCCTCCTCTTTCTTTTTCCCCTACATACTCCTCCAGTTTACATGGTTATTTACGAAGATGAGAATTCAAAGTAAAGTTTAAATTATGGCCTTGGATAGCTTTACTTGTATTATAAATATTGTAAATTACTGCTCGCCTGCGCATGTGAGTTACTGACTGACAGGACGTAGCGCTCACAGTATAGAATGAATCGATTTCTATAAGAACCAGCGTGATTACGTAAATCATTCCCTTCCATAAGCTTTTGGATTGCATGTATTCCTGCGCACACAATGCCGGCACGGTCCTAGTTATTGTCGGTCTTGTTTCGGATGATTTTTGTGCCCGTTGGACACTGTACCAATGATAAACTGACCACAACGATTAGTTTTTATTTTTTAAACAGAGTAAGGGAAACTAAAGAATGTATTTTTCATGTTGCCTGTTTTAGTGCCAGGTGGAGAGGGAACTCTAACGGGTGGCACAGTTTATTTTTGGAACCCGTTAAATCACAGCACTATCTTGTCATTAGCACTACTAGCAGCTCCCTGTATGTTTTGTTTCTATGGGTGCCCACCATTTATGCATCAGGTTAAGGTGGGTAAAAGAAGATTCTAGAAACTCCAATATGTCAATATGTCTTTTCTACTCATAAAATATATACTTTGCGGGAGGGTTGTGGCCAGTGACATTCAGTGGCTTTGTACAGTTTGTGTGAGTTTCTCTTGTCCCGAGGTACATTTTATCCTGATGTCGCACATTTACAGTTGTTACTCTAAGACACAAACGTCCACGGAGCATACTGCAAGATGAGTTCTTCACAAAATTCATCCAAATCTCTGTGAAAGTTACCTTGTCACCAACACTGGTTCACAATTTATCTTTAGCCAACATAACTGCTCTCCATTTAGCAGATTCTACTCCCAACATGATTTTCTGATTTTATTTGCATATAATATTATGTATCCGCGCATGAAAAGATTTGTTGGAAACAATCTGTTAGGAAAATCTCTTGCTACGTAAACATTTATTTTTAATAAATGTACAATTTTACAATTACACTCAACATACAAACTCATCAAAATTCAGGACATGTTTCAAGTCAATTTATTAAAGAATTATTACATGATAAAAAGTGTAAGACACGATCAGAGTATACACAGTCTGATCTGTTTAAGGTGCAGAGTATTAGTCTATAAAACGCACACATTTCTGTTGATAGAATGTTCTAGAGTGATTTAATAGTAATTGTGGTGTCTTTTCATGCTACAAAATTCTGAACATACACTGATCAGCCATAACATAAAACCACCTGCCTGACATCGTGTAGGTCCCCTTATGCTGCCAAAACAGCTTTGATGCGTTGAAACATGGACTCATTAAGACCTCTGAACGTGTCCTGTGGTATCTGGCACCAAGACATTAGCAGCAGATCCTTTAAGTCCTGCCAGTTGCAGGTTGGTTGTTCCAACACACCCACAGATGCTCAATTGAATTGAGAATTTGGAGGCCAAGGCAAAACCTTGAACTCTTTCTCATGTTCTTCAAACCTTACCAGAACAATGTGTGCAATGTGGCAGGGTGCATTATTGAGCTGAAAGAGGCCATCAAGGAACACCATTGCCATGAAGTACGTGGTCAGTAACAATCTCTAGGTAGGTGGTAAATGTCAAGGTAACATCGGCATGAATACCAGGACCCAAAGTTTCCCAGAGCATAACATTGTCTCTGCTGGCCTGCCTTCTTCCCATAGCCCTTCCTGCTGCCCTCTCTTCCCCAGGTAAACATCGCATACGCACCCAGCCACCCACTTGATCTAAAAGAAAATTTATCAGAGTTATCAGACCAGGCAACCTTTTTCCATGGTCCAGTTCTGATGCTCGCGTTCTCATTTATGGCGGTTTCAGTGATGAGCAGGAGTCATCATGGGCACTCTGACCCATCCGCTGCTATGCAGCCCTATACTAAGCAAACATGCGATGTACTGAGTGTTCGGACAACTTTTTATCATGGCAGGCATTAAGGCTTTCAGCATTTTTAGCTAAAGAACTTCTGTGTGATCGGACCAGGCAGCTGGTCTTTATTCCTAATGTGCATCAATGAGCCTTGGGCGTAGATGACCCTGACACCAGTTCACCGGTTATCCTTCCTTGCGCCACTTTTGAAAGGAACTAACCACCGCAGACTGGAAACACTCCACAAGACTTTCTTTTTGGAGATATTCTAACCCAGTTTTCTAGCCATCACTTTTTGGCCCTTGTCACAGTCACTAAGATATTTTCGCTTGCCCATTTTTCCTGCTTCCAGCACATGAAATTCAAGAACTGACTGGTCACTTGCTAATATATCACACTTCTACTTCAGCTATTACCCCTATATTATTCACATCACCTGTCAGTGATTTAATGTTGTGGTTGATCAGTGTATATGTCATTATATGAGTGTTCAATGCATTTAAAATAACTGGCACAGGAGTAATCACACAGTATAGAATAATACCTGAACATTGATTTTAAAAAATGGCGATCCCTGCATATACAGACCATTTTAGAAGACATTTAGTTTTTGTGCTAAAATAACGTGAAGAACAGAGCAGTGACAGAGGCGGTTCCCCACCAAACAGGTATAAACCACATTTCCATATTATTGCTTTTCTGAATCACATTTATCTTCCACAGGACAAAGGCTACCATAGTCTACACTTTGCTATAATCTTCCTTGTGATTCTGGACACCTGCATACATACAGTGCAGTGAAGAATACTGTGTTCGTTAGCTTTCAAATACAGAGACATCGTCTTGGTCAACTTTAAATTGGAAGTAAATTTGCTACAATGAATCCTGTAGAATAGATAAATTTTATCAGGGCTTAACATTTACGGTCCTATGCTACTAGTCAGGCCTTAAAAGTTATTTGCCATCTCAAGCTATAGTATGCTAATCTGGAATGACTCTCTACTTGCCAATGGTTCAAGAAAATTTAGAGCCTTCTGTAATATCAGACTTCATCTAATCAATGAGGATGTTGTACCTTCATACATGAATTCAAGAGGTTAGACCTCCCAGGACTTGAAGTCTGAAAAAACAGTAATTCTTAGGTGTGCACAAAGACCTGTGTCCCTTTCCTAAGGTGTGTTACCGAAATCTTAAGGTACTGTCACTAGACCCTCCTGAGGAAGCTATCCGGTAGTTACCTGTTAAGGGATTGGTGTAGAAAGCAGGAAACAAATGTTCCAGGCTCTTCTGGAAGAAGGACAAAATGCACATCTCCCAAAGGACATCACTTTGGGAGCCAACATTCTCACTTTCATTCCGTTTTGCTCTACAGCGTTTATTCAAGGTCACCCACACTGAGCACAGACCCAGTCTGACAGTGCAGCGACTGTCCTTTCTCTGTCCTCCAAACATAGTTCTAGATATACTTTGTTTTCATCCAACTTTTCCAGACTAGATTTTAAGCCACTGGAGGTTGAAGAAAGGAAGACATAACTGAGATAGATTACGAGATAACTTTTGCATTTTTTGTTATTTGAAAAACAAACAATATGAGCTTCAGCCTTGCTTTTGCTCCAAGCGTTTCTCATAACTTATTATTACATTTGTACTACCATTAATGTGCTGCAGGAAAGTTAATCTGTTCCCATTTATTTGGTTTTTCTAACAATTGGCATCATAAACATCACAGAGGATGGATGAAAAAGAAAAGTGGAGAGCTAGAAGTGTAATTCCACCCGGATGCTGCACGTCTGTTTGTATTGGGACACAGTGATACCTGGGAGGGGTAGGGGGGATAGGAACCTATTCTGGAGATTGGGACTCTGTTTCCTCTAGAGTTGCCTGTTAATGGTTAGTGCACTCTAAGTCCTATTTATTACAGAGGATACCTTGGCTTACGGCTGCAAGAGATACTTCTCTTCATTCTTATTTTCCATTTCTGATGATGGACTTGAGCTAGGACAGGATGGTGTCTTACAAGCCTTACATAAGATGAGGAATAAGATAATGATAAGCAGGGCTATAACACAGTTAAATGAAATGGCCACCACTGCTCCAATCGATAAACTAGCACCCATTGCAGGAGGTATGTGTCCCAACAAAAGGTAGGTCCAATAATGTGAGGTTTTACAGTCAGACAAAATGTTGGTGGAGTATTTCATGAAAACACGTTCTCCTGCAATCTTCTTGTTGAGTAACAATGTAAACAAGTAATTGGTGCAAATAATCTTGTCTCACCGTTGTTCCCAGTGGAATGAATTGTGTTCCTGCTAAATATATCTCATTGTCTCTTCATTGTCCATAGGTCAAGGTAATGATGATCTCCAGGCCTAAGAGATTAGATGAACTGTAATGAGAGCTGCAGTTTAGGTTAAAACTGGACACTTGAGGATCAGTATATGTGGATCCCGTGGCATTTTCAAGGTTTCTAAATACCCGATGAATGTCTAAAATCCTAAAGAAATTTATAAAAAGAAAATTGATGTTACTTGTCAGCAAAAAAAAATATATCAGGATTTTAACCAGAAAACATTTCCTAAGCACTGCCTGTAAACTGACATCTAAAGTTTACACTTCCTTTATGGCACAGTCTGTTTTATTTAGAATTTCTAATCTCTCTCTTTTTTTTTCATGCAGGTTGAGAAAATTAATTACTAAATGGCAAAACTGATATAACTCCTAAATGACTAAATGAGAATTGATCAGTGAGACTTCAGAAGCATGATCTACACACAAAATCTACTTCATTAAGCTAAAGTTGTTTTGGTGACTATAGAGTCCTTTAATTCACCATGCCCTGCGATTAAAACACCCTGTATTATCCTGTCACTGTAAGTATGAACTGGCCTGCCAAGGTGAGACCAAAAGGAGAGCATTTGGAACCAAAATGCAGTAGCTATGACTGCCTATTAAGCCTCCCACTGCACAGAGCTTTATAACGCATCTCATGAACTCAGTGCTTTATAATGCTTCATTGGATCAACAGCTTCCTGGAACTCAACTGAACTCAGTATCTTTCCAAATCTGTACTGAACTCCACAGCCTCCCTGAGCACAGCGCACAATAATTTATCCCTTTAATGTTCTGCTTTGAAATGAAATCTATTAGAGAAATTATGTAAATTGCCCTTTTACACTCATATATGTTAATGTCCTTTTAATGTCCCTTGGTGGTAGATACCATTACAGGATGTTCCGAATATACAGACACTAATGGACCCACAGTAATCTATACCATGGTGTAACATTCCATATCACTCACACGCTCGCACGCACGTTTCAGGTTATAGACACTGATCGGATTATTACACTAACCAGAAAACATGGAGAACCAGCATTTTATCTGAGCTGGAACATCAGTTGTAGTTAGGAAATCATCAGTTATGTCGGCCTAACGTGCAATTTCCATTTATTGAATTTTGGTGTAATTCCCAGTTTAATGAATAACTCTGATTGAGTTAAAGTGGATCTATTACTTCCAGAAAAGTAACACTTTCTTTTTTACCCAAACCACTATACATTATTTCTGCGTTCACTGTGGTCAGGGCCAGATTAAGAGCACAGTGGGCCTGGTGCTGACAGTTATGATGGGCCTAATTACAAAATCTTATTGACCAAAAACACTAAAACAGTCCTACCTCCTAAGTGTCATGTATCTGGCGGAGATGGTGCTGGAGGGAAACTCATAGGATGCGGCTATACGAAAACACATACCCTATGCTAATCTCACACTTTCATCTTTCAAATAAATCCATACACACTAACAGCAGTGTCCAGTAATGCAGGAAGTCTATGGACAGGTTAAAAGGGTGGGCCACTGACGCAAATCACATAACTAGAACTGCCGAAAGGGGCAAACATACCCAAAAAGGGGGCATGTCTGTGTCCCCATGTCTCCCAGTCCCTTAGTGTCTGTATCCCCATGTCTTCCAGTGTCCCCATGTCACTAGGGGACATTGAGAGACATTAGAACACTGGGAGACATGGGGATACAGATACTAGGGAACACTGGGAGACCTGAGGACACAGACACTTGGGGACACTGGGAGACATGGGGACACTGTGATATATAGGGGACACAGGAGACTTGATAAAGACCTGGGTACAGGTCAAAACGTTGAGGTGTCCAATAAACCTGCTTAAATCTATCACAGTGAGTGCCTGAGAATTTTTTATTTTATACTAGTGGACACTGAGACACTTGGCGGCACTGTAAGACATGGGGACTCTGGGAGACTAGGGGACACTGAGACACTAAGGACACTACACACACTGAGAGACATGTGGCACTGAGACACTGTCATATATAGGGGACACTGGAGAATTGATAAAGACCTGCATACACGTCAAAATGTTGTGGTGTCCAATAAACCTGCTTAAATCTATTACAGTGAGTGCCTGAGATTTTTTTATTTTATACTAATGGACACTGAGACACTTGGCGGCACTGTAAGACATGGGGACTCTGGGAGGTTAGGGGGTACTGAGACACTACGGACACTGAGAGACACCAGGCACACTGGGAGACATGTGGCACTGAGACACTGTGATACATAGGGGACATTGTGATATATAGGGGACACTGGAAACTTGATAAAGACCTGTGTACAGGTCAAAACGTTGCAGTGTCCAATAAACCTGCTTAAATCTATCACAGTGAGTGCCTGAGTTTTCTTCTTTTATACTAGGGGACACTGGGAGACTAGGGGACTTTGGGAGACTAGGAAACACTGAGACACTAGGGACACTGGCACACTACGGACACTGAGAGACACCAGGGACACAGATACTAGGGACACTGGCTGGGAGAAATGGGGACACTGAGACAGGGGCGTACCTAGAGCATTTGGCACCCGGGGCGGATCCTGTGCTTGGCACCCCCCACCCCCCCACCCACCACCCAAAAAAAAAAACCTATAAAAAATGTTAAAGGTTTTCTTTCTTTTGTTTTACAATTTGTAAACTTTGCAAAACCGCTGTCAGCCCCTTCTACAAAACCCTTGTCCTGCCCCGCCCCTCCTACAAAACCTCTGTCCTGCCCCTTCTACAAATCCTGTACTGCCCCATCTACAAAACCCCTGCAACCCCCTTCCACAAATCCCCTGCTTATCCACCCTTATAAAGACTCCTGTCCCAATACAAAACCCCCGTCCCGTTCTACAAAATCCCTGCAGCCCCACACACACATTTACAGGCAGACAGTCACACACTCAGTTACAGACAGACAGTCACACACTCAGTTAAAGGCAGGGCCAGATTAAGAGCCTAGTGGGCCTGGTTCTGACAATTATGATGGGGCCTAATTACAGAATTTTATCGACCAAAAACACTAAAACAGTCATACCTCTAAAGAGTCATGTATCTGATGGAGTTGGAGTTGGAGGGAAACTCAAAGGATGCAGCTATAAGAAAACACATACTCTATGCTAATCTCTTTATCTAATTAATGCTTTCATCTTTCAAGTAAATCCATACCCCATAACAGCAGTGTCCATGGGCGGGGTAAAAGGGTGTGCCACTGACGCAAATCACGTGACCAGAACTGCCAAAAGGTGCGAACATGCCCAAAAAGGGGGCATGTCTGTCCAAAGAATTGGAAGGCCAGCCTGGCATCAGTGTCCCTATGCATCACAGTGTCAATGTCCCCATGTCGCCCAGTCCCCTAGTCTCCCAGTGTCTGTGTCCCCATTTCTCCCAGTGTCCCCATGTCTCAGTGTGTCCTGTGTCACTAGGATATTAGGGGACACTGAGAGACATGGGGACACTGAGAGATCCGGGGACACTGGGAGACGTGGGGGCACTGGGAGACGTGGGGGCACTCGGAGATGTGGGGGCACTTGTGAATACAGACATGGGGACATTGGGAGACACGAGGACACAGACATTTGGGGACACTGGGAGAAATGAGGAGACAGACACTAGGGACACAGACATGGGGACACAGACACTAGGAGACAGGAGGACACAGACACTAGGGACACTGGCTGGGAGGCATGGGGACACAGACACTTGGGGAGACTGGGAGACATGGGACACAAAGGACACAGAGACATGGGGACACAGACACTGGGAGACATGGGGACACTGAGACACTAGGGACACTGGCTGGGAAACATAGGGACACTGGGAGACATGGGGACTCTGGGACACTAGCTGGGAGTCATGGGGACACTAAGAGACATAGGGACACTAAGAGACATGGGAACATAGATACTAGGGACACTGGCTGGGAGGCATGGGGACACAGACACTTGGGGACACAGACACTTGGGGACACAGAGAGGCATGGGGACACTGAGACATTTGGGGACAATGGGAGACATGGGGACACTAAGGACATAGAGGCATGGGGACACAGACCCTGGGAGACATGGGACACAGACACTAGGGACAATGGCTGGGAAACATAGGGACACTGGCTGGGAGTCATGGGGAAACTGGGAGACATGGGGACATTGAGAGACATGGGGACACAGAGACATGGGGACACAGATACTGGGAGACTAGGGGATACTGGGAGCCATGGTGATAAACATTTGGGGAATCTAAGACACTAGGGACACTGAGAGACATAGGAACACAGACACTAGGGACACTGGCTGGGAGGCATGGGGACACAGACACTTGGGGACACTGGGAGACATGGGGCACTTGTGGACATATACATGGGGACACTGGGAGACATGGGGACACTGAGACATGTGGGGACACTGGAAGACATGGAGACACTAAGGACACAGAGACATGGGGACACAGACACTGGGAGACATGGGGACACTGAGACACTAGGGACACTGGCTGGGAGACATAGGGACCCTGGAATACATGGGGACACTGAGACACTGGCTGGGAGACATGGGGACACTGGGAGACATGGGGACACTGAGAGACATGGGGATACAGAGACATGGTGACACAGATACTTGGACACCAGGGGACACCCGGAGTCATGGCGACACTGAGACACTAGGAACACTGGCTGGGAGACATGGGGACACTGTGTCCCTAGTGTCTCCGTGTCCCAATGTGTCTCCCTATGTCTCACAGCGTCACCATGTGTCTGTGTCCCCATGTGTCTCAGTGTCCCCATGTCTCCCAGTTTCCCCACATCTCCCAGTGTCCCCTAGTGTCTCAGTGTCCCCTAGTGTCTCCTTTCCCCCCATCCTTCACATACCTGAGCTGTAGTCTGTCTCTGCAGACTGGAAGCTGTTGTCTGGATTCTCTGTGTTGTGTAGCTGCTCCCCCGTGATCAGTGAGTAGAGAGATGCTGTAACTTCCTATCCCTGCCTCTCTCCTTACACAGTGGCCCCTACTGGCCGGTGCTGGTATTGCAGAGTAATCTCCGTTTATACAGAGAAAAATACACGGCCAGGCAGCCTCCAATACCAGCTGTGCCTTAAAATACCAGTCAGGTGGTAAACCTAAGAGTAGTCTGTAAAAAAAAAAAAAAAGTAAAAAACAATTTTTTTTTTACAATGGGCCAATTCCATGGGCCTGGGCCTGGGCCTGGAGCTGCAGCTCCATCAGCCCCTATGTTAATCCGGCCCTGGTTACAGGCAGACAGTCACACACAGTCACAGGCAGACAGTCACACATACACATTTCCTCCGTGCGGCCAGTTTTTCAGCTGTTTGCTTGTGTGAGCTGTACTGGCCGCACGGCACCCTAACTACCATGGGACACTGTGCGGCCACAGCTCACACAGC
>OW240916.1:322635152-322662271 GCA_933207985.1 Pelobates cultripes
CCCCCTCCCCTCTACCTTTGCTGTAGCGTGGCCGAGCCCACCCCCCCTACCTTTGCTGTAGTCCGGCCGGGTACAGGAGACAGCTGCTCTCTGTACCCGCGGACCATCATGCTGCAGGGCTCGGCCACGCTACAGCAAAAGAAGCTGACAGGAGGGAGCGCTGAACGCTTCCCTCCTGTCAGCCTCTCCTCAGGTTGCGCCCGGGCGGTGCGGTCCGCCCTCATGGACGCACCGCCCGGGCAAAGCTGCAGCCGCCTGAGGCTCTCTACAGAGTGCTCAGGCGGCTGCAGCATGGGGGGGCCGCGGGGCTGGTCATGGCACCTCCCACCCTGCTGGCTCCCGGGGCGGACAGCCCCCTCCGCCCCCCCCCTTTAGTACGCCACTGCACTGAGATACTAGGGACACTGGCTGGGAGACATGGGGACACTGGGAGTGCCCCATGTCTCCCAGGTCTCAAAGTTGCCCAGTGTCCCCATGTCTCCCTGTGTCCCCCAGTGTCTCAGTGTCCCCATGTCTCTCACCGTCCCCATCATAGTTTCCCCTAGTGTCTGTGTCCCCAGGTCTCCCAGTGCCCCCTAGTGTCCCAGTTTCCCCGAGTGTCACATTGTCCCCTAGTGTCACAGTGTCCCTATGTCTGCCAGTGTCCCCTAGTGTCTGTGTCTCCCTGCCGCCTTCCCCCCCCACCCCTCACTTACCTGAGCTGTAGGCTGTCTCTGTAGACTGGGAGCTGCTGTCTGGACTCTCTGTGCAGAGCTGCTTCCCCTCAGATCAGTGAGTAGTGAGGGCAGGGAGGGAGATGCTGTAACTTCTTATCCCTGCCTCTCTCCACTCACACAGCGACCCCTGGCCGGCGCTATTCCAGAATAATTCCAAAATAATCTCTGTTTATACTGAGACTGACATTTGTATTGCCGGTATTACTGCAATACCGGCACCGGCTAGGCAGCCTCAAATATCTGAGAAATACTTCTGAGAAATATCTGGCAACCCTAAAAGTAGTGTGGTAAATAATTTTTTTTAAATGGGCCTATTCCATGGACTTGGGCCTGGAGCAGCAGCTCCATCAGCCCCTATGTTAAAAGGAACACTATAGTCACCTAAATTACTTAAAGCTAAATGAAGCAGTTTTAGTGTATAGATCATTCCCCTGCAATTTCACTGCTCAATTCACTGTCATTTAGGAGTTAAATCACTTTGTTTCTGTTTATGCAGCCCTAGTCACACCTCCCCTGGCTATGATTGACACAGCCTGCATGAAAAAAAAAAACTGGTTTCACTTTCAAACAGATGTAATTTACCTTAAATAATTGTATCTCAATCTCTAAATTGAACTTTAATCACATACAGGAGGCTCTTGCAGGGTCTAGCCAGCTATTAACATAGCAGGGGATAAGAAAATCTTAATTAAACAGAACTTGCAATAAAGAAAGCCTAAATAGGGCTCTCTTTACAGGAAGTATTTATGGAAGGCTGTGCAAGTCACATGCAGGGAGGTGTGACTAGGGTTCATAAACAAAGGGATTTAACTCCTAAATGGCAGAGGATTGAGCAGTGAGGCTGCAGGGGCATGTTCTATACACCAAAACTGCTTCATTAAGCTAAAGTTGTTCAGGTGACTATAGTGTCCCTTTAATCTGTCCCTGACTGTGGGGGAAAAGGAAAACTTCTGCAATGTTACAATTGTGATGCAGCGTCAGGCGTCCAGAACTGCTGGGCTTTGCCAGTCAATGCATATAAATGGAAATGACATACTGTATAGAGAATTTTAAAATCATTTTGGCACAGCCGTAGCTAGCTTTCAGTTGTGCTAAAACTGAATTAGTGTCCTTTCCTCTTCAATAATGATGTAAATCTACTCTGTATTAAGCTGCAGTGTGCTACCCACACCTACGGTGCAAGCATAGATCACATAGTACATGATATCGGGGGTGGTAAGTCTGGCGCAGTCACCTATCTGGGGACCCTGATTATATGTACACAGCTATAACGGTGGTTATCATGTTATGCAATATTATAGAATCCAAATTTAACAGAAAATTACACCTCAGTGGAAAAATACTGACCAGAATTCCATCCCCCATTTATTGTGTAGGTGAGACAGTACTTAGAACAAGCAAACATGTTCGGAATTGGTACCCTCACTCCATAGACCGGTTCTCTATACTGCCCTGATTGCCAAGAACAAGCCAAATCTGTATTTTTGTAGGCCTGTCGATGTATCAATTTCAGTATAATGGGCGCATGACATATTTATTTAATATTTAACATCACTTGTAATAAGGTGAGGAGAAATAGCTTGCCAATGCTGACAGCTGCCAGACAAAACATCCCTCGACTGGATGAAATCCTTAAAAGGGACAAATTGAAATGCTGGAGGCGAAAATATCATAATTAGCCACATTTTGTTTTGTCTGCACCGGCTGCCACATGTGATTACTGTGTAAATGCTAGATTTCCAATTTGATTTATTACTCTAATCAATTACCTTTATCGTTAGGCAATATTTCATTGATCACGCTCTGAGATGCTTTAATGCCAGAATAACCATGTTTGAAACTTGTTTATAATTCTATTAATAGAGGCTGCAGCAAGCTATTAAATCCCTGGGGGGGAACAGTTCCTCAGCCTAAAACAAGTTCCAGAGTGGGCAGCAAGCCGGCCGTCAAACCGCAGATTATCACCTTATTACAAGTGATGTTAAATAAATGTGACATGCGCCCATTATCCCGCAAAGTATTTAAAACGATTTCTGTAAAAAGCTGACACAGTGTTGACGAGATTACTAAATGCACGTTATTCCGTTACTGCTACAAAACAGAAAAATGATATAAAGTTAGTGTGAAGGGACATCAATACAATACAAACGAGATTGGTTTCTCGTAGTGACTTGTAAAAATCACACCACTACCTCTTAAGTGTCCCTACTTAGGAGATACAGTCCCTACACCAGGCACAAATCCATGGTTTTCTTTTTTACCCTAATCTCCCTCTTTTCTAGGAGCTCCATATTAATGGTATGTCTGAGTGTGTAACAGAGGTGTAACAGAGCTCCACAGCAATAATACTCCCAGTAATGTGTCTGAGTGTATAACAGAGCTCCACAGCAATAATACTCTCAGTAATGTGTCTGAGTGTATAACAGACCTCCACAGCAATAATACTCCCAGTAATGTGTCTGAGTGTATAACAGAGCTCCACAGCAATAATACTCCCAGTAATGTGTCTGAGTGTATAACAGAGCTCCACAGCAATAATACTCTCAGTAATGTGTCTGTGTGTATAACAGAGCTCCATAGTAATAATACTCTCAGTAATGTGTCTGAGTGTATAACAGAGCTCCACAGCAATAATACTCACAGTAATGTGTCTGAGTGTATAACAGAGCCCCACAGCAATAATACTCCCAGTAATGTGTCTGATTGTATAACAGAGCTCCACAGCAATAATACTCTCAGTAATGTGTCTGAGTGTATAACAGAGCTCCACAGTAATAATACTCCCAGTAATGTGTCTGAGTGTATAACAGAGGCCCACAGCAATAATACTTCCAGTAATGTGAGTGTATAACAGAGCCCCACAGCAATAATACTCCCAATAATGTGTCTGAATGTATAACAGAGCTTCACAGTAATAATACTCTCAGTAATGTGTATTGTGTGTTTAGAAATTAGTCTATGGAAATAAGATATATTGCTCTTCTTCTAAATTACATTTTAGTTCAAGAAATTGTTATTAGAAAGTCGCCTAAAATTTCTCATAACAGCCACACACCCACTCACATTCAGAACTACCCCCAAACCGCTGGCCACGGGCCTCAACCCCACTCACACTTAGAACATCCCTGCCTATGGCCACACCCCAAATCACACTCAAAACAGCCCCGCCCATGGCCACACCTTCAGTGTCCCTCTTTGTCAGTTTGACATATTGGTGGTATGGCACCCTTGTGATAATTTTAGCTGTAAGACTGATGACAAGGACACAAATTTATGACGTCTTAATGCTGCGTGCCATCAGTAGGAAAAAGCAAAAGCAAGGGTGTCCAGGGCCGTGTTTAATAAACTCTAAATCTTGGGGAATCAGTCTACAGGGTTAGCTTATATTGGATATAGGAAATTTCTCCTGCAAGGACAGCCTGACAGACATTTTAACCCCCGAGCCATCAATACAACTGCTGAGAAATGTTTGTTCCAGGTGTGCCCCCTGTACCCTGTGCCCCCGCCGTTAAATTGTGTGTTGCTGTACTGACATCCCTTTCGTGTGTTTCCCCTAGCTTGACCCTGTGTTTTGTAGAACTTCCTACTCCTACTTCCTACTTCCTACTCAAAACCACAAGTGAAGCATCGGCGGGTGCCGACCCTGGGTGGCAACCCATTCATTAGACGAATGCCATCCAGGGGGAGCATTCGCGGACTGCTTCCCACCTTGTTCGGTTCCCAAATGAGGACCTCCCCGGCACCCATTAGAATGTTCACACCAATCAACTGGAACATTGGCAACTTGCAACATAGTGTGAAACTGCAAGGGAAGTAATTAAAGAGTGCTGCTCTGGGTGGACGCCGTTCATAAACCGGCCATGGGGAGCATTCACATCCTGAAAGAGACACTTCCCTTGCCGGGCTTCACACAGGTACCCCGCGAATGAAGATTGGGGGTCCCTGAGATTGGTGGGGACATCCTGTGGGGACAATGATGGAGGTTGGCTGGCTCTCTGTGGTTGGGAGGTAAAGAGGCGGGAGGTTTCCCGCGCTACAACCCCCCCCCAGACCTGGGACACTGAGTGGCGGGAACAGGGGACAAAGGGACTGGGGTTCCGGTTCTATTATACGAACCCCGACCTGGGAGGGGACATTGACTTCATGTGTGTCCCACCCCTTGCATGGGGAAAGTATAAAGCCGCATGTGGCCAATAAAGTTGTTGTTGTACCCCCTGGAACTGTGTGTCGTCCAGTTACAGGGAGGGAAATGGGTCTGTTAATTGATAAATAGTGGAGGTAACCAGCCGGGTTACCCAGGGTCCGCTACACCCCCCAATTCCTCTTTTTCTATTCTGGGGAGCAGGCTGGTAGACAGGGGGCAAAATACTGAAAATGAGACTATGAGGTGATACAGTATTTGGGATGTCCATCATTATACAGGACCAGGATTAGATAAAGTTGGGGACATTATTAATCCATCTAATGTCACACAGAGTAGTGAAGCATGTTTCACAGGGTTCAGTTTTTATCTTTCCAGAATTAGGGCAAAGTCAGTGACAGACTAGGAAGTATAAGAGAGATGTGATCTGGGCTCCAAGTGATGGACATCACGAAGACTGGATCATACAGTTAGGGAAAAAAGTATTTGATCCCCTGCCCACTGACAAAGAAATGATCAGTCTATAATTTTAATGGTAGGTGCATTTTAACAGTTAGAGACAGAATAACAAAACAAAAAAAATGTCAAAAAAGTTATGAATTGATTTGCATGTCAATGAATGAAATAAGTATTTCACCCCTTCAACTTAGTACTTGGTGGCAAAACCCTTGTTTGTAATCACAGAGGTCAGACGAATCTTGTAGTTGGCCACCAGGTTTGCACACATCTCTGGAGGGATTTTGTCCCACTCCTCTTTGCAGATCCTCTCCAAGTCATTAAGGTTTCGATGCTGATGTTTAGCAACTCGAACCTTCAGCTCCCTCCACAGATTTTCTTTGGGATTAAGGTCTGGAGACTGGTTAGGCCATTTCAGGACCTTAATGTGCTTCTTCTTGAGCCACTCCTTTGTTGCCTTGGCTGTGTGTTTTGGGTCATTGTCATGCTGGAATACCCAACCATGACCCATCAATACCCTGGCTGAGGGAAGGAGGTTCTCACCCAAGATTTCATGGTACATGGCCCCGTCCATAGTCCCTTTGATGCAGTGCAGTTATTCTGTCCCCTTAGCAGAAAAACACCCCCAAAGCATAATGTTTCCGGTGGGGGTGGTGTTCTTGCGGTCATAGGCAGCATTCCTGCTCCTATAAACACAGCGAGTTGAGTTGATGCCAAAGATTTTGGTCTCATCTGACCACAACACTTTCACCCAGTTCTCCTCTGACTCATTCAGATGTTAATTGGCAAACATCAGATGGGCCTGTACATGTACTTTCTTAAGCAGGGGTATCTGGCGGGCGCAGCAGGATTTCAGTCCTTCACGGCATAGTGTGTTACCAATTGTTTTCTTGGTGACTATGGTCCCAGCTGCCTTGAGATCATTAACAAGATCCTCCCGTGTTGTTCTGGGCTGATTCCTTACCGTTCTCATGATCATTGAAACTCCATGAGGTGAGATCTTGTATGGAGCACCAGACTGAGGGAGACTAACAGTTATTTTGTGTTTCTTCCATTTGCGAATAATCGCACCAACTGTTGTCACCTTCTCACCAAGCTGCTTGGCGATGGTCTTGTAGCCAATTCCAGCCTTGTGTAGATCTACAATAGAACGTGACGGCAGATAAGAACCATTCGGCCCATCTAGCCCAATATTTCAAAATACTTTTAATTAGTCCCTGGTCTTATCTTACAGTTAGGATAGCCTTATGTCTATCCCACGTAAGCTTAAACTCCCTCACTGTGTTAACCTCTACCACTTCAGCTGGAAGGCTATTCCATGCATCCACTACCATCTCAGTAAAGTAATACTTCCTGATATTATTTTTAAACCTTTGTCCCTCTAATTTAAGACTATGTCCTCTTGTTGTGGTAGTTCTCCTTCTTTTAAATATAGTCTCCTCCTTTACTGTGTTGATTCCCTTTATGTATTTAAATGTTTCTATCATATTCCCCCTGTCTCGTCTTTCCTCCAAGCTATACATGTTAAGACCCTTTAACCTTTCCTGGTAAGTTTTATCCCGCAATCCATAAACCAGTTTAGTAGCCCTTCTCTGAACCCTCTCTAAGGTATCAATATCCTTCTGAAGATACGGTCTCCAGTACTGCGTACAATACTCCAAGTGAGGTCTCACCAGTGTTCTGTACAATGGCATGAGCACTTCTCAATCTTGTCCCTGACATCCTTGGACAGTTCTTTGGTCTTGGCGAGTTTGGAATCTGATTGATTGCTTTTGGAATCTGATTGATTGCTTTTGGAGACAGGTGTCTTTTATACAGGTAACAAGCTGAGATTTGGAAAGTGCTTTTTATCTCCGCTCATTACCTGTATAAAAAACACCTGGGAGCCGGAAATCTTGCTGATTGATAGAGGATCAAATACTTATTTCACTCATTGACATGCAAATCAATTTATAACTTTTTGACATGCGTTTTTCTGGATTCTTTTGTTGTTGTTATTCTGTCTCTCACTGTTAAAATACACCTACCATTAAATTATAGACTGATCATTTCTTTGACAGTGGGCAAATGTTCAAAATCAGCAGGGGATCAAATACTTTTTTTTCCCCCTCACTGCACATGGACATCAACTAATACAGACTGGAAGGCAACGCGTGAAACCTACATTAACTTAGTAATGTTTTAGCAGTCCCTTTACCATAACAACTAAAACTCATTGAAGTTAGCGGGAGCATCCTGTCTTACTGTCCAGGAGTCTTCTTGCCTTTAATACAGTATTAGAGCTGAAAAAATAACAGTACATGTTAAGCACTATGGAATAAATGATGCTTTATAATGCCAATAATAATAATAATAAAAATGTCTCTCAATGGGTTCACAGTGATCAGCTGAGAGCCTTCTCCATATAGCCATGCAGAGAGCAAAACGAAGCGAGACAATGTCCCAAAAATGTTTAATTCGCATAGAGACCTTACGAATGCTCATGCAGTGTGTGATAGGATACCTCATGGACCCCAGCAATGATTAGCCTTGTGTAGAAACGTGGCCCACAAATACCTGATTAAGGCAGACTTAGTGAAGCACAGGGGTCAAATTGAGGCCTTAATTATTTTGATGTTGGTTTACAGAATATGACAAGAGATCTAGATAACCAACCATTACTTCTAATTTCTCCATCGTTTAATTACTGCCAGTTAGAAATCTGAGTAAGTGGCATTTCTAATTAAAGATAATGTTTTTTAGCTTATCTACTCCAGTGACCACCTTAACTAAATTGACCACACAAGTTTCACAGCAAAGTCCCTGCTCCGTGACAAGGACATTGTCCATTTGATACATACAAGCAGATGATTGATGACATTCAGGGTTTCCCAGAATGGAAAAATAAATCAATGCAGCAGTCTAGTTTAATGTTATAAAAAGACAGGAGTCAGACACAGTGAATCCTGCTCTGAATTCTGTACGTGTCACCCCATTCTTAGTCCTACAATGGGCAGAACTATCCACAGAATGAGACAATCCGTTATCTGCAGAGTCCGGAATGCTAATGACCAATACATATTAATAGAGTCATTGTCACGGCATTACTGGCCTTCAGGACAAACATCAAAGTCTGGTCCAGGTCTATCAATAACAAATTCTGCATCATACAGGACAAAACTGGCCACACAGAGCAATAACACACCACATGGGGCAACAATACATCACACAGAGCAATAACTCACCACATGGGGCAACAATACATCACACAGAGCAGTAACACACCACACGTTTTTCATATCAGGACATAATAGCAATCAACTGTTCCTTAGCAGATCTTCAAATAAGATAAATACAACCTCCGATGAACAACACATTATTACGTGTTGTGATTTAACATAAATAAAGCCAAAATGGAGAAGCCATGTGTGAAAACTAAGTACACCCTTACGTCTTCGATAGGAATTAAGAGGCTAAGTAGCAGACAGTTGCTGCAAATCAAATACCATTTATTAATTGATCATCAGCAAGTGTGACCACCTCTATAAAAGCCCAAGCTTTAGCAGTTTGCTGGTCTGGAGCATTCAGGTGTGTTACCACCAAGGAGCCAAGGAGGAACGATATCAGCAGTGATCTTAGAGAAGCAAAGGTCATGACAGCACAATTAGAAAAAGACTGAACAAGTATGGTTTGTTTGGAAGGGTTACCAGGAGAAAACCTCTTCTCGCTAAAAACACATGGCAGCACGGCTTAGGTTTACAAAGTTGCATCTGAACAAATCACAAGACTTCTATAATAATGTCCTTGGATAGACGAAACCAAAGTGGAGATGTTTGGCCATAATGCACAGCGCCACATTTGGCAAAAACTAAACAGCATATCAGCACAAACATCTCATATTAATCGTCAAACACAGTGGTGGAGGCATGATGATTTGGGCTTCTTTGCAGCCACAGGACCTGGGAACCTTGCAGTTATTACATCAACCATGAACTCTTCTGCATACCAAAGTATACTTGAGTCAAATGTGATGCCATCTGTCCGACAGCTAAGGCTTGGCCAAAATTGGGTCATGCAACAGGAGAATAATCACAATGACTCCAGCAAATCTACAACAGAACTGGTAAAAAATAAAAGAAGCAAGGTGTTGCAATGGCCCAGTCAGAGTCCAGACCTCAACCTGATTGGAATGTTGTGGCGGGACATTAAGCGAGCTGTGCATAAACAAATACCAGCAAACCTCAATGAACTGAAGCAACGTTGTAAAGAAGAGTAGGTCAAAATTACTCCACAATGATGTGGGAGACTAATCAAGTCAGATAGAAAACAAATACTTCAAGTTATAGCTGCTAAAGAAGGTTCTACAAGTGATTTAATAATGTCATGGTACCTGTAATATCCACCTCAGAGGAGGTCAGGCATCAGGACATGGTCCCCCACATGGGGGCTTGTACTCCCGGTCATTTCTGCATTTTCGGCTGTTTACACGCCGGCGCGATAGCTCCGCCCCCTTTTATGAAGCGACGCCCAATAGCCGATGTCATGACGTCATTGACGTCACGGATTGCCAGAAACCACTAATCTGGAGGCGTGGTCACCAATTAAGGAGCCAAGGTATAAAAAGGAATCATTTGCAATAACTCATTGCCCTGTCATGGTTCTAGCTTGGCTGGTCACTCAGTGCTTTTGGTTCCTTGTGATTATTTGGTTTTGACTTGGCTTTCTATCATCGTTGTTGCTACCTTCTCCTACCCTTTGACCCGGCTTGTCTCTCGCTTACCTGTCCTCCAGTTCCCTAGACCTCGGCTTGTCTTTTGACCATTCTTTGTCTCCTCTACACGTTAGTCCGGCCATTCTAAGGTCCGGTATACGTACCTTGTCCTGTCTGCATTCTGCGAGTTGGATCCCTGTCACGATCCTGACAAATAACAAGGTGTACTTGGTTTCTCACACCCATTTTGGCTCTATTTTTCTAAAATATATAAATACATCTAAATACATGAGTTGTTGTTCATCTGAGGTCGTATTTACCAAAGGATCAGACAATTGTTATTATGTCCTGATATATATAACCATAGAATTCAAAGAGGGTCTATTATATACACACACACACATGCCCACACATTGATCAGCCACAACATTAAAACCATCTGCCTAATATTGTGTAGGTCCTCATTAAACTGCCTAAACAGTTTTGATGTGTCAAGTCATGGACTCCCCAAGATCACTGAACATGTCCTATGGTATCTGGCATCAAGACAGATCCTGCAAATTGAGAGATTACATAGTTACATCGGCTGATAAGAGACATGTGTCTATCAAGTTCAACCTTCCTTGCATTTGTTTTTTGCTGTTGATCCAAAAGAAGGCAAAAACCCCCAAAATAACGTTTGAAGCACTTCCAATTTTGCAACAAACTAGGAAAAAATTCCCTCTTGACCCCAGAATGGCAGTCAGATTATTCCTTGGATCAATAAGCTATTACCCTACAGCTGAAAAAAATATATAATTGAATATTATGTTTTCGCAAGTATGCATCTATTTCTTGTTTAAGCATCTGTACGGGCTCTGATAAAACTAATTCTTCAGGTAGAGAATTCCACATCCTTATTGTTCTTACGGTAAAAAAAACCATTCCTTTAATTTAGACTAAGTCTTCTTTTTCCCAGTCTAAACGCATGACCTCGTGTCCTATGTATAGTCCTGTTTGTCAATTGTTGGTGTTTAGTGGATCGGATCGGATTGAGATATGAGGAATTTGGAGGAAAATTGAACACCTTGAACTCTTTGTCATGTTCCTCAAACCATTCCTGAACACTTTTTGCAGTGCGGCACGGTGCATTATCCTGCTGAAATAGGACACTGCCATCAGGGAACACCATTGCCATGAAGTGGTGTACATGGTCTGCAACAATCTCTATGTATGAGGTACGTGTCAAAGTAACATGAATGCCAGGATCCAAGGTTTCCCAGCAGAACATTGCCCAGAGCATAACACCGCCTCCACCAGCCTGCCCTCTTCCTATAGTGCTTCCTGCTGCCATCTCTTCCCCAGGTAAAGGACTCACATGCACTCTGCCAACCTCCTGATCTAAAAGAAAACATAATTCATTAGGCCAGGCAACCTTCTTCCATTGCTCCATGGTCCAGTACTGACTCTCACATCCACATTGAAGGCACTTACAGGTATGTACAGGGGTAACCATGGGCTCTCTGACCATATGTAGCAAACTGCGATGTATTGTGTGTTCTGACACTTTTCTATCATGGGACACTATAGTCACCAGAAGCACTACATCTCCATTGAAAACATTTACGTTGTGAACAGGGGTCATCATGGGCACTATGACTGGTCTGCTCAATACCTTTCTATAAAAAAGGATTAAACTGGCTGAGATTATCAAGATTGATGATCTCATGGAGGCAGGGCCAGTGCAGCGATGGAGAAAAGGTAAGTAAAGCTCACCTTTTAATGCACTTGGAGGGAGGCCAGGAATCTAAGTATTAAAAAGTAACTATAGTTTTTGGAATACATGTTTGTTTCTAACACTATAGTGTACCTTTAAGTTTTTCAGCAATTTGAGCTACAGTAGCTCTTCTGTGTGATCGGACCAGACAGGCTAGCATTCGCTCATCACGTTAATCAACGAGTCTTGGCCGTCCTTGATCCTGACGCCGGTTCACTGGTTGTCCTTCCTTGCACCACTTTTGGCAGGTAGTTACCATTTAGTTTGCTGCTCTTTGTTCTTCATACAAACAACTGAGAAAATTCTGAGAGTGTACCATTTGGGCAAAAAAATTTCAGAAACCAATAAGGATATCTAAACAGAAGCCCTAAAAGTCTGAGCCAACAATATGTGGCTCAGAAATATGTGAGTTGAATATTCACACTAATATATGTGTATATATATTGAACTGTTTATACTACATTATGGTCTGTATGACACCAAAAAGTGGATATTGGTAATTATTGCACTCACAAAAGTACTTAAAATACAGGTCGGCTTCCCCTATGACCCCGGCTTACTGATGACGGAGTACATCCTACTGGATATGACTTCAACCCGGAACTCAGGTGTTCCGAATCCCATCAGTACCGGAAGGTATCAGCTGGGCACGAGGAGGCAAGTCAGCACTGAAGAAGACTCTTGGAGAGTCGAAACGCGTATGCTGCCTCATTTTTGCACTTTGGGACTATATATATTCTGTATTATTTTTTGTTTGATATTGAGTGGTTTTATATATTTCCTTTTACACTACGCAATTTGTCTCTACATATTTTACTTGAATAAAGCCTTGCTACCTACTTGAAAGTCCGTCTCCTTCTCTTGGAACCAGCTCTGCGAGGAGCACACACTATAGATTGTATAGGCACCCTGGTGCCTTCTGTATAGAACCTGGTATGGCTCTCTACTGTGTGAGGGTTATTCCTCTGGTGTTTTGTATATGGTTTTATATGTAAACAGAAAGCACTATGTATTATTGTTCTTATATTTTTCAGATCTGATCTGTCTGAATTTTTACATATACTTAAGTATACCTGTGTGCATTTCCCTTGGGGTGTGAAAGGTGATTAGGGGATACACCTTAGATACCCCTTTGTTATTCTATTCATATGGAAGCACCTACGCACCTTATTTTATATCACTTAAAATAATATATTGAGATATTTTGTATCATGCTCAAATCATGTCTTTAGGGACCGGGTTGTGTCATCAATAAAAATGCAACTGGTCCGTAAGGAGTTAAAATATCCGGATCGTTTAGTGAAAATAAAAAATAAAAGAGGAAGAAAGAAACCATTTTCATCTTGGAATTTTTACGATTAAAATAATATTTTGTAGCGGAATAGCCAGTAACAGAAAGTGTTTATTTTAATTGTAAATAAGGGCTCGTTTATTTCTAGTTTCCCAGAGAGGACAATGTGACAAACGATTTGTAAGAAATTGTCGCTGTCATTGTTCTGCTGTGGGACAGCTTAAACGCGTTAGGCCATCTCTCCTTTACCATAGTAAAGCTTTTACTGTCTCAACGAATATTCATCCCCTGATTTATCATGTGTCCCCCATTCTCAGATGTATTAAGTCCTAGAATCCATGATTAAACATGTGGCTTCCTTTATTTTCTATTCATTAATACCCCCTGTTATTACTCCCTATCTGCCAAAATGCAGGACTGGCATCCTCAGAAGCTGGGGGCCAACAAGAGTTCAGCTACTACATCAGGTCAAAACAGAAAACAAGGAATGGGATGCTATTTAATAAAACCTCCTAACCTCCTACCTATCATTTAAACCTGGCAAACTGCTAAGCCCTCTGAAACGTCACTGTTTGTAACTTGAGTGAATTGCATTTATTTATCAGATATGGCTTTCTTCTTATTGTACGGATCACCCATGATTCTCATATGGTTACCTTGGTATGTATGTCAAAGGACGTATGGTGGAGTAAAACATTATTTTTTCGAGCTTTGCTTCTCTCAACAGAGCCTTTTCTCACAAACCCAAACTCCTATGCAGTATCTTCTACTCTCCACATCACCCTGTAGTCAACAAGAAGAAATCCCCCTCTCTCATCCACCACTGGTTCTTGTTTTCGACCCATTCAATGAATACGAGGATGCGTCGCCTGCTCTCTTTCCATATTGATGTACCCAGTCATCCATAACCTAACCTCACATGTTGCTCAGCCTCTCATTGACTGCTGTTCCACCTTCAATGTCTCTCTTTTCTGGTATTTTCTTTACATTCTTTAAAACATGCACTTCATCTTTAACAAATCTTTCTCCCAACTCCTACTTATGAGCGTTCACCATACATGACAACTGTTTTATGTGGTGTCTAAGAGTGAGAGCTCTTATTCCGATAATGACTTTGTAGCCGGCTTCTTGGTAAATATGTGGAATACATGCACCTCTTTTCACCTTTAAACGCCCCGAGTGGCTGAGGTGCACCCCCCAGTTCCAAGCCTTTACTCTTTCCTCTTCAATCTGTTTTCTGTTTTGTAAACACGACTAAAGCTGCTCCAACCTGTAGCGACACTTACTATAACAAAACGCAATCCGGTGGCCATATCTTTCTGCATATTGGTCTAAATCTTTCTACCACTTGTGACACTGCGTATAACGTGTTTGTCAATCCCTTCACAACCATCAATTTTGGGCATATTTCTAATTACAGAATGTCATTCATTGGCTGACAGTGGTCAGCTCATAGACTCGACCAATGAATGGGCGATGGGATCGGTATCCGGCTTCTGCCGCTCTGCAGACACCGGACACATGCCACCAGGGATGTCCATTCCAAAATGGTTTGACCCTTCACCAGGGAAACGTTTCAGGACACGCCTACCATCATAATGAACACAGCGGGCTATAGTAATTCTGGTGCTTAGAATAATCCTTTAAAGAGGATCCTTCTCTTCTCTAGAAACATTTTATCATGTTATGCTCGAACAACTTGAAATACGTGACCATCCAGCCCAGTCCAGGCACAGCCAGGGCACATCATGCAAATGAGGAGGAGAACAGAAACATAATTTTTTCTGTGTATCCATTTCCATTTACTGTGTTCAATGGCAGAAAATGGCAACATTTATAACAAAAGGGATTGACAGAGCAAAGATGAAGGTGTAGAGTTACAGGACAGAGGTAAATACACCGATTTGGATTGCTACATTCAAATGTAAAGATTACAGATTTGAAAACACATGAAATATGACTATAGGGGATAAGAAAACATAATATTAAAGGATCACTATAGTGTCAGGAAAACTAAGCGGTTTTCCTGGCACAATAGTGCCCTGAGGGTGCCCCCACCCTCAGGGTTAAAACCCCTTCAGCAGCATACCTTAATCCATCGCCGGGCTCCCTCGGCACTGGTGACCTCTTCTCCCCCTTCCGACATCAGCGGAGTCAAATGCGCATGCGCGGCAAGTGCCACGTGCGCATTCAAAGTGTCCATAGGAAAGCATTTCGCAATGATTTCCTATGGACGCTCTGCGCGATCGAGGCATAATATGCCTCCAGCGTCGCAGATGCACCACTAGTGGCTGTCCGGAAGACAGGCTGGCTTAACCCCAAATGCAAACATAGCAGTTTCTCTGAACCTGCTATGTTTACATCTGAAGAGTTAAAACCTGAGGGATCTGGCACCCAAACCACTTCATTGAGCTGAAGTGGTCTGGGTGACAATAGTGTCCCTTTAAATGAAGGGAAGTGACAGATTCCCTTTAATTAATATTCACTATTAACGTATTATACACGTAACTATCATCTACCTAGGAAGTATCTGAGATTGTACAATTGAATATTATTAAATGTGTTGCATTATAAAATAAAACAGTGGATTAATAAAATAAAATCCCAGTTCTCACAATCAAAACTTTAAACTACCGCCAATTCTTGTTGGGTGCCTACTTACATCTTCACAACAGTCGCCTCATTCTAACATACCTGTTCCCACAAGACCTTCCACACTCTCCAGTCCTTAAATCCCTAAAAACACACGTCTATAGGAGGAATATGAGTGAACCCTTCAATTCCTCGCACTTGCTGTCTGCCATGTTCAATTGCACTCCCATTGGGTAGGTACCACTCTCCTCCACCTTCTGACCCTACAGTGACCATAGCCATCATAATAATTTATAGAGATATAGATAATTTGTAGAAATAGGATTTATTACCTGCTAGCAACACACCTCGATAGCTCTTACCTTCCAGAAACATTACATTTCAGATTTTGGATTACTACACTCACCATGCTTGGCCAGATTATCTTTAAATTGGTTCTTAGCATTAAATTGTACTCGTTGTGCCCCCTAGTACTGCGCTGCACAATATGTTGGGGTTTACAAATAGATTTGTCGGGATAGGAGTTAATTTTTATTCCACCAAGTATGACAGATATGTCCGGCCAGTTCCTAAATTAACGTTAATTATGACAGACAGGCCGGGAAGTTTATGTTAGTCTGACAGCATGTGATAAATAAAAATGATGGCTGATCTGTGAATGGAAATCCCAGGCTGGAATTCTCACAGTAACATACTGCGCACCTGCTACTGTGTGCGACTTGGAGCCTGTCTAGAACATGGAAAAAGGAGATGAGTTTTAAACTGAAATGCAGACGAGAAAATACATCCTTTTTATAAGATCAAACACTGAGTTTATTCTCCCCTAGAGGTAAAATTTGTTATTTTCTAGTTTTCTGAACTCCTTGGAGGTTATGTAAACCAGCAAATTTGGGACAAAGTTCTAAAAGTAGGGCAGTTGCCATGGAAACTTTTGCACTGTGCATGCTGATTGCTCCAGAATTGCCTTTATAGTTAACCCTTACCTGGCTGAATGCTGCACTCTGTCCAACGCCAGGATTAATTTCTAAAAATCTAAGAATGTTTTTCTGCAATAAGTTTACTTGGTTCCAACTCAACCGGGCAGGTCGGAATTAACCCCTTCCCTGCTTTGCTGTGGATGAGATGGAAGCTGAAGGTCAGAGCGGAGAGTGAAAGGGTTATCTGTGTTTACATGGGTGATGCCCAATCTCTGCCATTTACCAGACACAGCCCGGAGCTATTTCTGTACCTTGTTATGAAAACACTAATCAGAGTTTGCTGTATCCCTGGCTGGATGGAGACCCCACAGAGAGGATTCCACCCGCTCGCTGTATCCCAGACTGGATGGAGACCCTACAGAGAGGATCCCACCCACTCGCTGTATCCCAGACTGGATGGAGACCCTACAGAGAGGATCCCACCCACTCACTGTATCCCAGACTGGATGGAGACCCTACAGAGAGGATCCCACCCGCACGCTGTATCCCAGACTGGATGGAGACCCTACAGAGAGGATCCCACCCACTCACTGTATCCCAGACTGGATGGAGACCCTACAGAGAGGATCCCACCCGCCCGATGTGACCCAGACTGGATGGAGACCCTACAGAGAGGATCCCACCTGCACGCTGTATCCCAGACTGGATGGAGACCCTACAGAGAGGATCCCACCCGCACGCTGTATCCCAGACTGGATGGAGACCCTACAGAGAGGATCCCACCCGCTCGCTGTATCCCAGACTGGATGGAGACCCTACAGAGAGGATCCCACCCGCTCGCTGTATCCCAGACTGGATGGAGATCCTACATAGAGGATCCCACCCACTCGCTGTATCCCAGACTGGATGGAGACCCTACAGAGAGGATCCCACCCGCTAGCTGTATCCTAGGCTGGATGGAGAACCCACAGAGAGGATCCCACCCACTCTCTGTAACCCAGACTGGATAGAGACCTCACAGAGAGGATCCCACCCGCTAGCTGTATCCTAGGCTGGATGGAGAACCCACAGAGAGGATCCCACCCGCTAGCTGTATCCTAGGCTGGATGGAGAACCCACAGAGAGGATCCCACCCACTCTCTGTAACCCAGACTTGATGCAGACCCCAGACTGGCTTGCTGTATCCCAGACTGGATGGAGACCTCACAGAGACCCCAGTCTGTAAAACAGACTGGATGGAGACCCCACAGAAAGGACCCCACCCGCTCGCTGTATCCCAGACTGGATAGAGACCCCACAAAGAGGATCCCACCCATTCGCTGTATCCCAGACTGGAGACCCCACACAGAGGATTCCACACGCTAGCTGTACCCCAGACTGGATCTAGACCCCACAGAGAGGATCCCACACGCTCTCTGTATCCCAGACTGGAGACCCCACAGAAAGGATCCCACCTGTTCGCTGTATCCCAGGCTGGATGGAGACCCCACAGAGAGGATCCCACCCACTCGCTGCATCCCAGACTTGGAGACCCCAAAGAGAGGATCCCACCCGCTCGCTGTATCCCAGACTGGATGGAGACCCCACAGAGAGGATCCCACGTGCTCGCTGTACCCCAGACTCGATGGAAACCCCACTCGCTGTATCCCAGGCTGGATGGAGACCCTACAAAGAGGATCCCACCTGCTCACTGTATCCCAGGCTGGATGGAGACCCCACAGAGAGGATCCCACACTGCACCCGCCCACTCGTATCAGGGACATAAAAACCACTAACTAGTGTAGATCATTGTGTTTCCTAACAAACCACGACCACTTTCTACATCAACTCTAGGGACCCAGAATGCTTCCTCCCCCTATTAAATTAAGCCTGGGTAAGCGTGGATAGTTATTATCAGATTAAACAGTGGTTCTAATTAATCAAACTCTATTGGACTTTCTCACCTCTCCAGCAGACTCAGACACCCAAAACATAAGGGGGGCTTCCTGCTCCCCCATTTTGCAGTCCAGGGGCATTTCAACTATAACGTCCATGGCATACCCACAGCTAGGAGTACGGGGTTAATGGTGGGTGTCCTCACCTGCACCCAGTTCAGTATATGCCACCAGCGAGAGGGGTGGCTAGTTAAGTAACAAGTTAGGTGTTTATCCTTTCTGTGAAATCCACTGGTATTAATCTGATGCCAGCCACTGTCTAGTGCCAGCTACCTCTGGAGTAAAGTCCAGCCCAGTGCCTTCACACAGCTCAGGAAATATTTTAATATATTATCGAGAGGACTCACAGTGGTGCCAACTGTTTGTGCTTGGTGCCCAGCTACAATGTATCTGTAGTATCCAATAAAATGCAGTGTGGATAATGACAAGGATGGGTATTGGGTGTCCTCAGTATAGTTCAGAATAATTTCTCGCTGTTATTTCCTGGTGATTCACACTATATAATGTCCTGAAACGGTATCTGCCATAGCTGGGCACACAATATATAGTTATGTAACAACTGGTTGGGATACAGCACAGAATAGGTGCAGGATGTGTACTGACCAGTGCCAGGACCAGGGTACGCACAGACTATGCCAAGCTCAGGGTGTAGTTCTTTCTAGTCCAAAGCCTGGGTGTACTCTTCAAAGCCAAGTACAGGGTGCATCTTGCCCAGACTGGGTGCCCTCTCTCTCCAGTGCACAGCCCAAGAAGTATGTTTCAATTATGATGCCCTGTGCAGGTTGCCCTGTGTGGTGCCAAGTCAGAAAGCAGGTTGTCCTGTGTGGTGCCCAGTCAGGGAGCAGGTTGCCAGGTTGCCCTATGTGATGCCCAGTCAGGGTGCAGGTTGCCAGGTTGCCCTGTTTGGTCAGAAAGCAGGTTGTCCTGTGTGGTGCCCAGTCAGGGAGCAGGTTGCCAGGTTGCCCTATGTGATGCCCAGTCAGGGTGCAGGTTGCCAGGTTGCCCTGTTTGGTGCCCAGTGAGGGAGCAGGCTGGGTGCCCTCTCTCTCTCTCTCTCTCCAGTGCTGGCTGTCAGTGTGCTGTGTGCCCTCTCTCCCCGGCTGTCAGTATACAGTCTCTCAGATAAGATGAAGTTGAGGATCCCATGCCCTGAGTGAGAGGAGGAGCCCGGGTATCACTCCCCTCATTAACCTTGATTGGCCGCGATCAGACTGGACGCTCACAGAGTTCCAACAGGCTGAGACCGAGGGTGCGCTGCTGCCATCTAGCGGCCAAAACCGGCACTGCGCTGACAGACCTGCAGAATGTTATCAGCCCAGAAACTTCATAAAACATCCCAACAATACAAAGTATCAACATTAGAATCTTCAGAATGGACTGTGTGTATCACAGAGCTCCATGGCAATAAAACTCACAGGAACGTGCTGTATCAATGTATCACAGAACTCCATGGCAATAAAACTCACAGTAACGTGCTGTATCAATGTATCACAGAGCTCCCCATGAATAAAACTCACAGGAACGTGCTGTATCAATGTATCACAGAGCTCCCCATGAATAAAATTCACAGTAACGTGCTGTATCAATGTATCACAGAACTCCATGGCAATAAAACTCACAGTAACGTGCTGTATCAATGTATCACAGAGCTCCCCATGAATAAAACTCACAGTAACGTGCTGTATCAATGTATCACAGAACTCCATGGCAATAAAACTCACAGTAACGTGCTGTATCAATGTATCACAGAGCTCCCCATGAATAAAACTCACAGTAACGTGCTGTATCAATGTATCACAGAGCTCCCCATGAATAAAACTCACAGTAACGTGCTGTATCAATGTATCACAGAGCTCCATGGCAATAAAACTCACAGGAACGTGCTGTATCAATGTATCACAGAGCTCCACAGCAATAAAACTCACAGTAATGTGCTGTATGAGAGTATCACAATGGTAAATAAACACATTACCCCTGGATACTTAGTGCAGAATGTGTTCTGTTTATTATTGAATTAATAAACAAGTTAATAATCATTATATATATATCTGCTAATAGAGGTTTCAGTTGATAAAATCTGGTTTTACACAGGAAGGAAGAAGGAACCAAACACGCTAGCTTGGTACAGAGTGTCATTGTGAAATTTGCCTTGCAAAACGCTCTGCCCTGAGTCAGTGCGGGAGGGGTGTGCTATTATCTGGGTGTAGAATAAACCGTGTTTACAGCACCTACAGCACCAAGTGGGGCTCGCCAGCAACGGGCATTAACTCAAACAAACACAAAGTATGTTGTGTCAACTTCCTGTGTGAATCCTGCAGTATAAACTCCCACCCCCCAGCTCCCCAAAGGCCTGCTTCAAGATCAGGTCATGTTTTCAGCCGTATTTACCGAGAAAATCTCACAGTATTGCACATTTAACCACCAAGGGGTTTTTCTGGATCCTCCACAGTCTGTGCCACCACGCTACCTGTACGCACATGGTATCCACTGTCCCAATCTGGAAATCTCAGCCCATTTATAGAGCAATTTATTTGACATTGTAGCAGACCGTGGGTAAGCCGACTGGTTACCTCCACTATGAATAAATGAAGAGACCCATTTTCCCCTGGTTACCTCCACTATGAATAAATGAAGAGACCCATTTTCCCCCAGTAACTGGACGACACACAGTTCCATGGGTACAACAACACTTTATTGGCCACCCTCGGCTTTATACTCCCGAGGGTCACATAACTGAACCGGAACCTCAGTCCTTTTGTCCCCTATTCCCACCATCCAGTGTCCCCTGCCAGGGTCCTCCCCCTCACAGGGGCCTGTGCGTGCGACAGGAGCTCTTGTCCGTTTGTCCCCTAGTTCACGCCACCCATCCTCAGGGTTTCCTCTATACCTGGGAGTCTCAGCGCGGGAACGCTTCCCGCCTCTGTGACTCCCAGCTACAGAAAGCCCGCCAAACGCCATTGTGCCCAAGGAATGTCCCTACCAATCTCGGGGATCCCCCACAACGGTGTCCAGTGTGAGCCTCCTCGGTTCGTGAACCACCTGTGTGAGACCAGGCAAGGGAAGCATCCCCTTTCGGCATATGAATGCTCCCCCTGATGAGCGTTCGTCCTTACGAACGACGGCCACCCAGTGGAAGCACTCACTTACTTCCCTTGCGGTTTCACACTTATGTTGCATGTTGCGAACATCTGAACATGCCAAGGGGCACTGGGGAGTTCCTCGTTTGGGAACCGAACGAGACGAGAAGCAATCCGCGAATGCTCCCCTTGGACGGCGTTCATATAACGAACAGGCCGCCACCTTGGGTTGGCAAGGGCAGAGGCTTCTCTTGTGGTTTGCGGTTTTCACACGTCAGTGAGGTGTGTACATTCTAACTAAACATTCTAAATGGGATCTTGGGGTGGTCCCCGTTTGGGAGAGGAACAGAACCCGTTCGTGGGAGCTCTCCCGAATGGAGAGCAGGTAGCTTTACAAGTACAACAAATGAAACACAGGGTCTGGATCGGGAAAACACATTACAGGGTAATCTGATTGGGGGGTTCCGCTACAGACATTTTGTGAGATTTTTCCATCTCTTTTCCAAACTGAGAACCAATGAACCTCAGTTAATGTCAGATCGATCTCTCGCTGGGCGATGACCGCCATGATGTTTTCCATGTATTGCACTCCCCACATCGTTATCCCAAACAATCTGACACTGCCAACGTTTTCTGATAACCAGAGTCCAGACAGAGTGGGAGAAATTGTCCCATTAGATGGCGAACTGGAATCTGTAACTAATGATCCTCAGTGTGCCAGTCACCCATCACAAGGAGCGCGTTCCACAATGACTAATTCACCATCAGTTATCGAATCCTATGTCGGACACTTCGCTGAGATCCAGAATCCTTTGGATTGTGCTGCAAACCTAATAAGAAAAGATTAAAAATAGGGGGGGGGGGGAATAATAATTGTTTTTATTATTCAACAATAAAAAATGCATAACTGCTAAAAGGATAGCGATCTGTCCCTAAAGCATTACTACATCTGATAAAAGCTTCCTATTCCATGTATTGATTTCCTCAGACATTCCCCATTTATAATGCACAGCGCGCCCTGGACCCGGTTCCCTGCGTGCTTCATGCTGCCGCCGTTATCATTTTGGAGGACATTGACTTCTTATTTTATTTTGATGCCGACCCAAGAGAGGGACACGTGTAAAAAACACTGCATTTTAGAAGGACTTCCTTACTAAAACAGTGAATTCACCACAAACTTGGAAGAGTAGCAAAGTTTGAGAGCTTTTGGAATGTTCTTAATGGTTTCGCCAGTACACTGTCAGTGCTGAGGGGCTTATAATGTGGATCCTATATTTTACCCTGAAGATAAGACATCCCCCGAAAATAAGCCCTAGCCTATTATTAGGGGATGCTCATAACATAAGCCCTAGTTGAGATCATCGCTAGTTTGCTAATAGATGTTCAGGGAATTTTCCTCGAACACATATTCGTGGGATTCCATGCGTGAACTGGTCTATATTCGGGGAAATTCCCCCGAATATAGACCTGCTTTCTTGAACATGCTTACTATCGTTTCCCCCCAAAAATAAGTCCTAATGCATTTTTTTTGAGCAAAGAATTTATATAACACTCTGTCTTATTTTGGGGGGGGGGGGGAACGGTAGTAACGAGCAGATCTGCAACAAAAATCTAGAAATTTGTTCAGAACTAAAAATCCCTCGTTAAATTAGATAATACATTATCGCTTTTTGGTAAGGTGAAAGGACTGCTTCTAAGACACTATGAAATGATCTGCAGTGACACGATTTCCCAATAAGTAATCGAATGGTTAATGTATACCATAGGACCCATATTCCTATTTTAAATGTTTCAGAATAGTTTTTCTAGAAAAATAAATGCTCTGGTTGGGAAAATTGTTTCATCATTTAATGTATTTAGAGCAATACAATGGTGTATTTTTCATTAAACCAGGAATTACAGAGCGGGTCCTGATGTCCAGCATGGCAGGACGTGTTCCTCTGGAACTCTCCTGAAACCGAGCTAAAGTTCGACAATTTTAGCTGTTAAACCTGAGCTATATGAGCACGATACCTACACATTACTGCTTGCTATATCTGGACCAGGATGTCCTGCCAAGCAGCAACCTGTTCTTAAATTGAGGCCTGACAGGGTGGCCTAGCCAGTGGAGGGGGAAGTGGACGATCTCCCGCCACCGCCGCCACCGCGTGCGCACCTCGCAGCCCCGTCACCCCCCTCTTTGGACTGGCAGGGGTTATCCTGGTCCCCACTGGCCACCACGGTGCAAACTCTGAACTGCCGAGAGAATACGTTGAGCCAGAACTGGAGGGACATATTTAATGCGAAATTCGACGCAATCTGCCAGAAATTCTGGCATCAACTCGCTTGCCGATCCAGTTCGCTTGCCTATCCTGCTGCACAGCCGATCAGAGAAGCAGCTGCACACACACAAGCCTACCCGAAGCTACCACCAAACCACCATCTGTATTCACGGGGTGAAGCTCTGAATCTGGGGACCCTGAGGGCTCCTAAGCATACCACTACCAAGGAGGGGACCCGCGGACGCCAGGCGCAGACTCCAATCAAGGTCTGGGACCGAGGCTCTGCAGCTTATGTTACACTCAATGGATGGACGGCATGCAAAGCCCACATGGTCTGCTTACAGGGAGAGGAGAGCATAGCACAGGCAGAATAGTGGACTCTCTGATATGGCCGGCCTGTAGGGTTGAGTGATCAAAAAGAGCAATGGCATTTAACACTTATGATATGTTCTATAGATAGTTTACAGAGCTGAGCTGTCATATTTCTGTTTAATGTAATCAATAGTCTAAACCCAGTGGTATTCTAGTAACAGTGTTTTAGGCATATAGGCAAAACACGCTACTGTCTTAGGAATGCATTGCATAGCTGACACCTTCTTAAGATACCTCGCTGAATATACTTTAAGTTGCACCTATTATGAGATAGTCTATGCTTTTACACTGCACTCCACTTATGTTCGCAAATATTGACTCCTAAATATTGTAACAATGTGCTGTTATTTCAACTGTCACGTTTATGTTTGTCTACGTTTGACTATGCTTATACCTGCTATTGTGGCACTGCAGGCTTGTTTGTTCCTAAGTGCACAACAAAAATAAAGAATAAAAAAAAACAAAAAACTGGAATTACAGAAAACTAAAAAGAATTCTACATTTTAGGTAAAAGTCACTATAGCATTTAACGTGGCTCTCTCATGGCGATATACAGTTCTACTGAAAACAACGGTGGGCCTCTAAAAGGGACAAGTCAGTGATGCAAATTTCATCAGTGGTTGTTCTCCCTGGATTGTTAGTGGGTCTGCCCAAAGAACTGGCAGGGTATCCTGGTATGACTGCATGCCAAGCTGGCAGAGAAGGCACTGTTTCAACACTCTCTGCATGGTCCTAGTGCCCTTAGCGTAGTGCGAGTGGTCTTATGATGCATTCACACTACACTTTTTGGGGACAATTCCCAGGTCTACCAAAAATGACACGCAGGGAACAAACCCAAGACAATGACTGTCCCGCCACAATAGGGACTATTGGGAATCCTTCACTTATCTCAGCGGTACGCCCATATCCAGGTGTAATTATCACCCCAGCGTGGCCCTAGGGTTCATAAACACTGGGGCATCTGATTAGACAATGTCATAAAATGCCAGCATGCCTGGGGATTCCCACCTCCTTGCCCCAACTGCACCGCATGCAACGCCACAGGGGTTAAAATAATTTGTATCACATCATACAATAAACATCTGTTATTACAATATAACAACAATTGTTTGGTAGCTATCACGTTGTGTTAAATCGCTGACAGTTCCCCTTTAACTACGTGTTAACGGCTTGTTAATCTGGATAATTGGACCTTTTTATATGTTGGAACGAAGCCTCTTGTTAATATTTAATTAATTTATTTTTAGAAAATGCATTGTACCAGTTCTCCTCGTTACTCAGTACAGTCAGTTTGTAACCTGCATTAAAGTCACAATGTCCTGTAGGTGTAGGGTTGGATGGGGGTTTAACGTATGTTAAATCTTAATCTGTGTGTAAAAGAAGTTCAGTTCCTACCAAGCCAGTATTGTTTCCTGGGGGACAATCAATCAAATGTTATAAAACTTGGAATTATTTAACCCTTTGTGATCTGCGTCACAGCCACAGAAAACAAAATGCTGAGAATTTGCAGTGAAATCAGTATTTTCACAGTTGCAACATTTTACCTGAATGAAGCTGGTCAGCATATTTCATGGAGAGTTCATTGTGTTTATTCCATTCACAGGTGGAAGGTGCCACGTTTAATAAACTCTGAGAATCCCAAGACAAACTGGATACGCAATAATCGTACAGTGAGCTTGGAAAATAATGTATCTGATCAATACATGAACCCTTCCCATTCTTCCTGCTCCAGCCATGTCAGCCTCCCTTTGGCCGGTTAATTCAATAAGATAATAAGATGGGAAACGTCCTGTGTCCCCAATATCTTTATTTAAAACGAAATTAAATAACATTAAAAATAGTGAGAATAGGGCCAGCTATGTGCTTCTTCTAATAACAATGTTCTGCTGTTTAGCAGGATAGTCTGACTGCCTGTCGTAAAATAGCATAAATAACAATAATAATAATAAATTCAAAAAGATGTAATAAGACACCAGAAACACAAGTCCGCAAAACTTAATGTGTATGAAATCAATAAAATGAGCCATTAGTATCATTGGATTTGTAAAGAATTGGCGTATAAAGGTGTCAGTAGGTGATGTTAATATCTCCCAAAATTACCCAAATAAAACACAAACGGATATTCCAAATGTCTCTGATGAAATTCCCGTGACACACAAAGCATGTTAAGCATCATCGTGGTGGAGTCTTCCTCCATTGCACAGCCCCAGCCACGAGTTGTAGAATGTATTATGCAAATTCTCCGCCCTGATCACTTGGTTGTTTTCATTTTGGAAAGTTGCAGTACAGGTTCAGAACCTGCTACGGCCCGAGTGAATTACATGATTGGAACAACTACAAAGTCATTTCAGACAGACATAATTTATAAAGTACGTGGGCACAGCTTCCTCTATCAGGAAGGAATAACCACCTGGATCACATCAAGCACCTGGCCCGAGAAAGTGAACGTCTTCACATATGGAGACACCTCCCTTCACCGTGCAGGGACAGTAAGTGGAATCCCATGTGTTAAAGATGGGATCCGAGATCTAGGTTACGGTTCTTTCCACCTCTTTATAGAGGATCTATATTTGTAGGACTCGTGTAACTTGAAAGGGTTCCTCTTCTGACTTTAGAAGTGGTCATGGTGGTTGGAGTCTGTATGTGCAGAGTTTCTGCTTGAAACAATGCACATCCAGAGGTATCTTCACTTTGGTGCCGTGGGCAAGTTGCATCCCCAGCATGTGATTTAGGTAGCCCAGGACTCCGTATCAGACTGCCTAATGTTAATTAAATGTAAAAATCACATCTGTCATCAGCGCTCACATCACGCTGGCAAAGGACATAATGAGCACCGTCAAGGGATAGCTTGTATCTCCTCTCCCTCCCTTCAGTTAAGTCCTCAACCCCACCATCCTCGCTTCTCTATAACCTTAA
>OW240916.1:322662371-322673148 GCA_933207985.1 Pelobates cultripes
CATGGAGGCGCACCCACAGTGTGTGTTTTTGGAAATTGAAAGTAAAGCTAAAGTAGTAGAACTAAAAGTATAACTGCCTTAGCGAATGTTTAGAAATTGGTTATTTTGTTTGTTTCAGAGTAACGCTCTATTGGCATTATTCTGTAGGTGCCCCTAAACCAAACTCTCAAAGAATGTTAAAATTAAGTTTTTACTCCCTCAATCCAGCTCCGGGAGATGATCCCGTTGCTGCTTGGCGCACAATAGTCTGATGTCACAGGCACAGCACTCATTAACGGGGCTCCAGTCCCTTTGTCCCCGCCACTTATCCTCAGGGTCTCCCACCTCCGGTGGCCAGGGGGTCTTCATCCAATGAGCCTCTGTACCTGTGAGTCCCAGCGTGGGAAAGTTTCCCGCTTTTGTAGCTCCCAGCCACAGAAAGTCCACCAAACCGCCATTGTCCCCACCAATCTCAGGGTAACTGCCAAACGGTAACTGGCTCTGTTCGTGGGGTCCCTGGGTGAAACCAGGCAAGGGAAGAGTCTCCATTCAGGACACGAATGCTCCCGCTCCCCCTCCCCCTGGCCGCCGTCCGTCTATACAAATGGTGGCCACCAGGGAAGCACTCATTAATTACTTCCATTGCAGTTTCACACTTATGTTGCAAGTTGCCAATGTTCTAATTTATTGGTGTGAACACTCCAAGGGGCACTGGGGAGGTCCCTGTGACAGATCCTCTGTCGCTGAATTTTAAAGTATGAAATAGTTTGTTCGTCTAACCGTTCGGATGGAATAAAGCCTGTTTTAGTTTACTATTGGCCATTCAAATAACGAAAAATCTACCGAACGACCAACCACCCAGACCTGGAGCATGGCGATTGTTAATATCACCGACCTTATTAAACACATCTAAAAACCACAAAACACCCTAACATTCTAAGTGATCGTCTGGGTGGTCGGTGTTCGTATGCATGAACACGTGGCGGCGGCCATATTGGGATGCGAATGCGGACAGCGGTGTTTTGTCATTGAGTGCATGGAACTAAAAATCGGACACTTGACAGCACGAACCCTGCTGGGATTTCCACACCTCGTTCTGTGACGGTAATTACATGATAATCTACCGAACCAACTACACTTAATGCATCTGTGTACGAACAGCTACGTTCGACTATTTTAATGTACTTTGTGTGAAAGAGCCCGGCTGCACAGCCTAATGCTCTGGAACTATTTTGGGCATTAAACCATGCGTGCGGTTGGTCGAAAAGAGACTTCCAGCTAACTCTTGAACCCCTCAACCGATCTAGGTGATTTTTCAGTATGCTGTTCCCCCAGATCGGGGCTATCAGGGGATATATGTTTTATGAGGTTCCCATATGTTTTTGAGGCGTTTATAAAAATTGGTACAAACTTAAAAACACAGGAGATAATTGAGTTGATACCGTAATTAACTCAATTATCTCCCAAACAGAGGGGAAGGATTGTGTACATTATCTGGGAGTGTCTGAATGTAAATGTCGATTGACATTGGAGGAAGGGGATCGTCGAGGGAATCAGGTGAGTAAATAAAAAGGTTTTTAACACTTTATGTCCCCCCGAAGGAGAAGAGGGGGACCAGAGGGCACTATAGTGTTAGGCATACAGCCTTGTATTTCTAGACCTAAAGAATCCCTTTAAGCTGACAGAATACTCGTTCCTGGCCACAATTGCCCGGAAGTTAATTACCGTATATACTGTGTATAAGTCCAGAAATTTTAGTTGTAAACTTAATTTTAAAAAATGCAGAGTCGACATCCACGGATCAGTGCTAGTTTCGATATAATTTCAACTCCCGAACGCCATTCTCCTAGCTGTTCGGGCAGGGGTACAAGTTTAAGCAGGGTTAGCTGGCTTGCGTAGCCGACTCAGAGATCCATGCCGTCGATGACCATGTACCACTGCCTGCGCTTGGGAGACAAGATTCTTTGAACACGTGCATTCGTATATATACAAATGGCAGCCCCAGGGACTGCTTATTTGTTGTTAACAGCCAGGTGGTCAGTGATTACGAGGTGTTAACAAGGCGACCACACAGAGTCTGTTCGGTATCCGGACAGAAGGAGAACAATTCCATTCGAATGCAGTACCCTCGACTTATCCAAAAGTCATAGCACATTTCACAATTGTTGGTCAAAAAACTGCACTCTACTTATAGACGAGTATATACGGTAATAAAAATCACACTATCCATTAACACATACACAGCATGGGGAGAGACAGAACTTCTCTTGAGAATAGGACAACGTAAAAGTAAAGATTTTGGCAGTTTCTACAGGCATATGAAACATACATTCAACCTCCCATTTTACAATGAGAAAGACATAATACAAGAATAAACACAATCAAGGTGTGTGTGTCCCAGCTGGATCTGTAAATAATTTATCAAATTACTGGTTAGTGCCTAGCCACAGACAGACTAACAACAAACTGTGCCATGCTAAGAATAAAACAACCGCTAATTCGGGAAAAATATTGCCTGTTTTGTTCTTTATGGGATGTCCACTCAACCTACAAAAAGACAAGAGTACAACACTGCAGTCTATGGAGGATCCTGCGGGAGCCCTGGTGGATATTATCATGCGATGAGTGAAATAATGCCTTAATGGGAGAAAGTGACAAAACTCAAGAATTTACCGTAGGAAAAAGTCTGTGGTTTTTACTGCGTTTCAGTTTCAATTATATTGCGAGTCTTCGTAAACATTTTAAAAGCTGTTTTTCTTCCTCATGACGTTGTGCTGTTATTTTGGGATGTAGTGAAGAAGTGAGGTGACTTGAAATATCTTTCCAGAATTCTACAATGCAAACAGCATACCCCAAATCCTTATATAGTTCCATCTCCTCCACGCCACATTTCAGCCAGTGGGTGTGTGTCGGAGATTCTACAATTTTTAAATCTATATTTAAGATTCTGAAAATATACCCTTTTAGGTAAACTGTAAGCAGCTCAAAGGAAAGCTGATCTAAGCCTACAAAGACATTTAAATGGAAAAAAAAATGAAAGACTTCAAAGAGCACTGGAATGATATAAATGCATGTATAATCAGCATCTTCTGCTGTCAATTGGTCCTAATTAAAGGAAGCGTGCCTAACGAAGCTGGTGTTTAATGGAGACTGACCGCTAAATTGAAGCCAATTGGAAAAATCAAACAGAATAAAATATCAAAGCACAAGCTCAAATGATTATTGGAAGCAGAAAAGATGTGAGTCCTAACTGCACTATGAGGGGTCCGGTGTGTGCCAACATGAGCCAGTATGAACCCAGAGTGTGCCAACATGAGGCGGGAAGTGTGCCAACATGAGGCGGGAAGTGTGCCAATGAAAGCCCAGAGTGTGCCAATATGCGCCGGGAGTGTGCCAATATGAGCGAGGAGTATGCCAGTAAGAGCCAGAAGTGTGCCAATGTGAGCCAGGAGTGTGCCAACATGAGCAAAAAGTGTGACAACATGAGCCAATAGCGTGCCAGTATGAGCTGAGTGTGCCAGTATGAGCGGGGTAGCGTTCCAAAGTGAGCGGGGAGTGTGCCAGCATGAGCCAGTAGTATGTAATATAAGCCGGAAGAGTGCCAGTATGAGCAGGGAGTGTGCCAATATGAGCCGGGAGTGTGCCAATATGAGCGAGGAGTGTGTGAATATGAGCCGGAAGCATGCCAATATGAGCAGGGAATGTGTCACTATGAGCCGGAAGTGTGCCAGTATGAGCCGGGAGTATGTGAATATGAGCCTGAAGCGTGCCAGTATAAGCAGGGAGTGTGCCAGTATGAGTCGGAAATGTGCCAATGTAAGCCCAGTGTGCAGAAAACATCAGATAGGTGCAAGGCCTAAATAGTTCTCATAGGGGTGTAAAAGGAAAATGGGAGGTAGAATAGTGTAGTATTTAAAACGTCGGTTGGAGAAAGAAAAAATAATAAAGGGCCACTCACACTTTTCAGGAGCTTAGATACAGCTCCAATTATGCGCCTGGGCGAAATGATCCTCGTCTAAAGATTAAGTGCAGGGTTGATTCTTTGTATTGTTGTAGTTGTGGGAGGTATCCTCATAGAAATAAAAAGATAAATGAAACTTATATGGTGTAGTATGTTGGGCTATGGAGCGAGAGTAGGGATAGATAAAAATGTGCACTCACATGTTATGGAGCCATAGATATGGCTCAAAGGATAGCGTGTGAAGTGGTATGATCCCCACTCAAGGATATGGTGCAAATAGTTGTTCAACGTGGATAGATATATATAGGAGGAAACAAATAAAACCACAATAGTGTAAAACCGTAATATGTAGTGCATAACACAATAAAAAAAAAGATAAAAAAGACCTACTCACATGTTCCAGAGCAAAATGTGGTTTGCTCAATCCAGTGCGCTTAGGTGGTTTTATCCCCACCAAGGATATTGCCCAAAAGATCCAGTAGCAGCAATAGGTCCAAAAAAACCTCTGCATTTGGTGTTTTAGCTGCCATTGGACTGTAATTATTTTACTTAAAGGACCACTATAGTGCCAAGAAAACATACTCGTTTTCCTGGCACGATAGTGCCCTGAGGGTGCCCCCACCCTCAGGGTCCCCCTCCCACTGGGCTCTGGGGAGAGGAAAGGGGTAAAAAGTACCTTTTTTCCAGCGCTGGGCGGGGAGCTCTCCTCTCCGATCCTCCTCTTCGGCTGAATGCGCATGCGCGGCAGGAGCCGCGTGCGCATTCAGCCTGTCTCATAGAAAAGCATTCACAATGCTTTCCTATGGACGCTGGCGTCTTCTCACTGTGATTTTCACAGTGAGAAGCACGCAAGCGCCTCTAGCAGCTGTCAATTTCTCTGAAACTGCTACGTTTATAAAAAATATGGGTTAATCCTAGAGGGACCTGGCACCCAGACCACTTCATTAAGCTGGAGTGGTCCTTTAAGTGCTAAATTATTTCTTTTTATGGTATTCTGTAAGCCCAGAGTGTGCCAACATGAGCCAATAGTGTGCCAGTACGAGCCCAGAGTGTCAATATGACCAAAAAGTGTGCCAGTTATGAGCGAGGAGTGTACCAATATGAGCTAATAGTGTGCCAGTATGAGCGAGGAGTGTACCAATATGAGCTAATAGTGTGCCAGTATGAGCGAGGAGTGTACCAATACACGATGATATATGAGCTTGCAGTGTGTCAATATGAGCCAGTAGTGTGTGAATATGAGCAAGGAGTGTGCGAGTGTGAGCCTAGAGTATACCATTATGAGTGGGGAGTGTGCCAGTATGAGCACAGAGTTTGCCGATATGAGTGGGTAGTGCGCCAATATGAGCCGGAAGTGTTCCAATATGAGCCAGGATGGCAAAGCCTTCTCTGCTCCCTCTTATCTGCCATTAATTCCCAGCACTCCCATACTCTGCTCCTCATTATTACTCAGTACAACCCTTCTCTGCTCCCACTTGGATATGTTTTTTTCTTGCATGCAATTTGTACATGTTATTACTCAGTACTGACCTACTCTGCTTCTTAAATCTTTACCTTCTTAGTCAGTACTCCCCTATTCTCCCCCACCTTATTATTCAACACTCCTGCTTTCTCTTATAACATCCTTAAAAACGACACTTCACTGCTCAAATTTTAAAATAAAATCAACATCACTGTTTAGTAGATATACTTCCAGTGAAACCGTATTCCTTTAATTATGCATTTTTCCCTTGGGGTATGTCTACACACTGTTTGCAAAACCTGCAGATCGCGTGTCTGCAGCCTTTGCAAGCCCTCCCATTCGAACCCCACCCAGACTTTCTAATCACAGATTCCCAATGCAGCTCAATGAGAAGTCTTTGCAAGGCAGGTGCCCTGGGCAATTGCTGCCTCTTGAGTTTATCTCCACTGAGCTAAACAAACCAGGAAGTAACAGGACCAGTTGTCTGACAGCCAGGAGGTCTAACAATATTAATTTATAAAAACGTTCCTTTGAAATTAGCACTTTTTTGTAAAACAGAAAAGAAAAAAAAAAATAGATGACACTTAACACATAAATCACTTCAGTCAACTAAAGTGCTTTAGGGGTCTGGAGTGACCCTCTAAGATAATTCACATCAAACACAAATATATAATTCCTGCAATCCATATTTAACTTGTTACTCCCCTATTGGATTGTAAGCTTGTAGTCAGAGTGTTGAAAATCTTACTTTATCGGTGTCTGTTAAACTGTTGCATGTTTTATGAAATTCTAAACGAAAACCTGGTTTTGGACACAAGACTTTAGCGGCGCAGTAGTAGAAAGCAACTTTTATTTATAATTTACAGAAACAAGTCCTTATTTACAATTAAGACTTCTTGTAGGTATCGCCGCGCCCAGCGGGAGCCTTGGGCTGCTTTCTACCATGCAACGCTCCTCTGCCCGTCCCCGGCCGTCTCCTTTTCTGTCCCACTGACTCTTCCTTAAGTTCCTGTATCCACAGAGAATCATAGCTGCCAGGTGCCTGATAGCCAGGCTCAGATGGATTCAAAGGGTCCTTACTGAGCAGAACAAAGATGGCTGGGGTGTTTCTTTTAACAGTTAAGGAGTCCAAACCTACATCGGAAACAATAGGCTCCCAGATCTCCTCCGTCTCTCTGAAGCAGATCTTTGTAATCTGGTGCAGATCCTGTAGACATCTCTTCATGATCTCCACACAGGAGATGGTCTTTCCTAGACCTTTCCCGGAGCCACTGAACGCAATCTGTCGGACATTCTGAGCCTCCATCTTGCCCATAGCAAAACCCATTATATTGCGGATTTTACTGCCATCCTTCACCTTCATTTCAATGATGTCAGAAGGCAGGTCTGGAATAGGAACTTTCATCTCCTTCTCCAGCACTTTCACCTTCCTGTAATTCTCCATTAGTTAGCGGTGAAGGTCTAAATGGGAAAAAAAAAAAAAGAACTGTGAGATTGTGGACAAAAAGGAGGGGTAAAAAAACAAACAAACAAAAAAAACACTACTTGCAACGGTTCCAGTATTGTTAGTTTCTTGCCATTTAGCATTATTATATCGCCCAGCGTGCATTGTTTTGTTTATTATTGCAGCTTATTTATGTTTTAAGTTTTTATATTATTATTATTATTATCATTTATATAGCGCCAACAGATTCCGTAGCGCTTTACAATATTTTGAGAGGGGGGATGTAACAATAAATAGGACAATTACAAGAAAACTTACAGGAACAATAGGTTGAAGAGGACCCTGCTCAGATGAGCTTACAGACTATAGGAGATGGGGTATTTGAAACATTAGGGCAAGAAATATCAAGTAGGAGTGAAGCAGAGCTGGAGGAGAGAGCAAAGCACTGTCCCATAGGAGAGAGCAGGAGACAGGTATGTAAGGTAGAGAATACTCTGGGAGGCTATAAGCTTTCCTGAAGAGATGGGTTTTAAGGCCCTTCTTAAATGATTGAAGAGTAGGGGAGAGTCTGATGGCAGTAGGCAAGCTATTCCATAGGAGAGGAGCCACCCGCGAGAGGTCCTGCAAGTGCGAGTTGGCCGTACGGGTGTGAGCAGCGGTCAGGAGGTGGTCACGGGCAGAGCGGAGGGTACGAGGAGGGGCATATCTATGGATTAGTGAAGAGATATAAGTGGGGCTAGAATTGTTCAGTACTTTAAATGTGTGGGTTAGCACTTTGAATTGACTCCTATAGCATACAGGGAGCCAATGTAAAGACTGGCAGAGGGGTGAGGTGTGAGAGGACCGACTAGAGAGGAAAATCAGTCTAGCTGCAGCATTCATTACAGACTGTAGCGGGGCAATACGGCTTTTGGGGAGACCAGTCAGGAGAGGGTTACAGTAATCCATGCGGGAAATTACTAGAGCATGGACAAGCTCCTTGGTAGCATCTTGCGTAAGAAGGGGCGAATGCGGGTTATGTTTTTGAGTTGGAACCTACAGGACTTGGCAACAAACTGGATGTGAGGCTCAAAGGTGAGACCAGAGTCAAGTATGACGCCAAGACAGCGTGCTTGCAGGGATGGACTTATGTGGATATCACTGAGTTGAAGGGAGAGCGAGAGAGGAGGATCAGTATTAGGAGGAGGAAAGACTAGGAGCTCAGTTTTAGAGAGGTTAAGTTTCAGAAAGCGTGAGGACATCCAGTCAGAGATGGAAGAAAGGCAAGCAGTGACACGTTGCAGGACGGCAGGGGAGAGGTCCAGGGAGGAGAGGTATATCTGAGTGTCATCAGCGTATATGCATGTATTATAATTTTAATTGTGTTTCAAAGCAGGTGAACACAGGCTGACTGATATTCCAAATTGTCACATTAACCTAAATAAGCAGATTACCAGCAAAAATCTAAACGCTACAAAGGGTCATGGTGTAACTTAAAGAGACACTGTAGGCACTTTAACAGCTTCATCCTACCCCTGTCCTACACCCCAAAACCCAAAACTAAACTAAAGATAAGGCTTGGAAGTGCGACTCTGGATATAAAAGTATATAAGAGATATACTCTCCCATCTGAGGTCATGGAAGCCATGCGAGGTCCAATCAAATCCTTCTTACAGAGGAGTCTTTGATTGGACCGTTTACTACGCTCAGAGCGCATGCACACACGGAGTCTGTAAGGGAGAGAGGGAAAACTTGATAAAAACTAACAAATGCTATAGGGAGGGGAGATAAATGCGTCTCCTTGAAAGCTCTGATTCCAACTGTTGCCGGCATGCTGTGTGTGCTGACAACAGACAGAATTTCTGCACAGAATTAGACCGCCGGGAACAGAGCTGCACCTACAGACTCCTATCACTACAGGCACTTCTAAAACCAGAATAGGTCATGGTGTTTGGAGTAAAAAGGTTTTTGTAATATGACATTAATGGTTTCAATAGACCACACATTCCCTCTAACTAGCATCTATACAAGCAGCATGTCCCATCAAGCTCAATGTATTAATAAATAACCCCATGTCTAATGCATCAAGGCATTGAGCACCAGGAGGAGGGGCAAACTATCCTATTTACTAATATCAGTCTGGCACTGAATTGGTTGACAGTTTAACCCATTCAATGCCAGACTCTGATATTATTATTACAGACAGTTTAACCCATTCAGTGACAGACCCTGATATTAGTACAGACAGTTTAACCCATTCAGTGCCAGGCTCTGATATTATTATTACTACAGACAGTTTACCCATTCAGTGCCAGGCTCTGATATTATTATTACAGACCGTTTAAACCATTCAGTGCCAGGCCCTGATATTATTATTATTACAGACAGTTTAACCCATTCAGTGCCAGGCCCTGATATTATTACAGACAGTTTAACCCATTCAGTGCCAGACTCTGATATTATTATTAGTACAGACAGTTTAACCCATTCAGTGCCAGGCTCTGATATTATTATTACAGACAGTTTAACCCATTCAGTGCCAGGCTCTGATATTATTATTATTATTACAGACAGTTTAACCCATTCAGTGCCAGACTCTGATATTATTATTATTATTACAGACAGTTTAACCCATTCAGTGCCAGGCTCTGATATTATTATTATTATTACAGACAGTTTAACCCATTCAGTGCCAGGCTCTGATATTATTATTATTATTACAGACAGTTTAACCCATTCAGTGCCAGGCTCTGATATTATTATTATTACAGACAGTTTAACCCATTCAGTGCCAGACTCTGATATTATTATTATTATTGACAGTTTAACCCATTCAGTGCCAGGCTCTGATATTATTACAGACAGTTTAACCCATTCAGTGCCAGGCCCTGATATTATTATTACAGACAGTTTAACCCATTCAGTGCCAGGCTCTGATATTATTATTACAGACAGTTTAACCCATTCAGTGCCAGGCCCTGATATTATTACAGACAGTTTAACCCATTCAGTGCCAGACTCTGATATTATTATTAGTACAGACAGTTTAACCCATTCAGTACTTGAACTCTGATATTGTACAGACAGTTTAGCTACATTCCAATTGCCAGGCTCTGACCGTATTATTATTATTATTACAGACGGTTTGACATTCAGTACCCAGGCTCTGATATTGTGTACAGACAGTTTAACCCATTCAGTGCCAGACTCTGATATTATTATTATTACAGACAGTTTAACCCATTCGGTGCCAGACTCTGATATTATTATTATTGTTACAGACAGTTTAACCCATTCAGTGCCAGACTCTGATATTATTATTATTATTACAGACAGTTTAACCCATTCAGTGCCAGGCTCTGATATTATTATTACAGACAGTTTAACCCATTCAGTGCCAGACTCTGATATTATTATTACAGACAGTTTAACCCATTCAGTGCCAGGCTCTGATATTATTATTATTACAGACAGTTTAACCCATTCAGTGCCAGACTCTGATATTATTATTATTACAGACAGTTTAACCCATTCAGTGCCAGACTCTGATATTGTATTACAGACAGTTTTAGCAGCCCATTTCCAGTGCCGAGTATATATCCTGGTATCGATATATCGTCATATTATGTATATTATTTGCAGACAGTTTTAACCCATTCAGTGCAGACTCACAGTATTATTATTATTATTATTTTTTAGACAGTTTAACCCATTCCAATTGCCAGGCTCTGATATTAGCCATACAGACGATTTCGGCCCATTCAGTGCCAGACTCTGATATTATTATTACGGACAGTTTAACTACATTTCAAATTTTAGGCTCTGATATTGTGTGTGGCCACAGACAGTTTAACCCATTCAGTGCCAGACTCTGATATTATTATTATTACAGACAGTTTAACCCATTCAGTGCCAGGCTCTGATATTATTATTATTATTACAGACAGTTTAA